>CM031240.1:581020583-581214816 GCA_018340775.1 Taxus wallichiana var. yunnanensis
AACACTTTCCAAATCCATTCTACCCTTACATGAGCCTTCGTGCCTCTCCAAGAATTACTTCTACGCATGCCTTCATGCCCTACTTGCACATGCCACAAGGCTTCGTGCCATAGGTACTTAGTTACTTTTAGGGGTCCAAAAGTTGAATTCTTTGAAGTGGAAGACTACAAGGAACATATAAGAAGTTTTAGAAACTTTTTTCCAAATTTGAATGAACTCCCATAAGTTATGAGACAAGCTCTCTCCATCAAGATTGAAACAATGCCAATAAACTATGAATTACTATGTTTTTCTCTTTACTTTAGATATGAACAAACTAAAAAATCTAACTATTTGATGGGAGAACATAGGTGATTTTGAAGCTCTAAAATATACAAATTTGTGTGGTTAGACCAATATCTTCATTGAAAACTCTCTAATACTCTCACATTGTTTCTTGAGTGTTCACAAAATAAGAGTCTATAAAACAGTCAATATGAATTAGCTCTTGGAGTGAGTGTCTTTTTGTATGCTCATGGAATATGAAAAGCCCCAAAAATAATGGGTGTTTGAGATGACTTAAAAGTATGAAGTAGAAGACTGAAAGACACATATTTCTCTTATTCACAAGTTTCAAAGTCTCTTGATGTCTGTTTGATGTCTTTTAAAAAGAAGTTCAAAAGGTTTGTTGTGGGAGTTACAAGAAGGAAAAAGAAAATGATGAAAAGGTTGTGTGTAAGATGAAGAGACAAATGAGTGGTGTAAAAAGGAAGAAAATTTAGTCTTGTATGAGTTGTTAGAAAACCCCTTCTCTTCATTTGAAGAAAACCCTTGCTTGAAAAGAAAAAATCTTGGGCATAGCCCAAAACCCTTAGAATTTGATTCTAGGCATGTAGCTGGTTGTAGTATATTGTTGAAGATGAAGTATTTGTAATATCAAATTGATGAAGGATAATTGTCTTACTATGTTATGGTTGAATGCCGTTGCATTCTTGTTATTGTACTTAAGGTTCGAGTTTGTCATGTATGCATGCAATGAAATTGTGATCAAGCACTAGGATAAGGTTACAAGTTCATTATTTGAAGTTGAAAATAAAATTTTTAATGACGAGACTAATTCACCCCCTCTCTTAGTCCCTATCAATTCTAACAATTGGTATCAGAGAAGGCCCTTAGAAGCAGCTTTAACAAGCTAGAGGGTTATCTTTGGTGACAAGGATGGGAGATATTTATCACATGAGATGGGGAGTAGAAATCAGAATGAAAATCTAGAAAAAGTGATTAAATCTTAAGTGGAAATTCTTAAGTGTGAAAGATTCAACTCAAGGAAGCTCTAGTAGAAAAAGAAGAACTGATGAAAGAAAATGAAGAACTGAAAAAGGAGATAAGCATCTTGAAAAGTAAGGTATATTATTTTCATGAAAGCTCAGATAAATTGGATAGGATTTTAGGAAAACAAAAAGCATATGGTGATAGAACAGGACTAGGTTTCATAAAATATTCATACAAATTTGAGAATAATGAAGGTGAATCAAGCCAAGGTTCAAATACCAAAATGCAGTAAATAAATGGAAGTAGTAAAAGAATTAATCTCATAAAATATCACCTGTTAGGTAACCAAATGCATTTAAGAGTGGTATTTTTCATGGTAATTTCTATAAGTGTGGTGTTTATGGCCACATGGCTAATGCATGTAATCCTAATGTGGAAAATAATGAAGTTTCTAAAGAAGAAACTAAATAAAAGGATAAAAGGAAGAGAATTTTTTTACAAAGATATGGAGATGAATGTTATCATTTTCATGAAAGAGGACACCTAGAAAAGTACTACAAAAATGAACCATTAAACACAAGAAGGTATGAAATAAAATTTAATGGCTATTACTATGCTTGTAATGAGTTTGGACATAGGGATGTTGAGTGTAAAGGAAGACAGGTTGATTGTCATAGGTGCCACAAGGTTGGGAACATTGTAATATTCTATGATGTAGGTAAACTAAAGAAATCCAAAAACCCAAACAACAAACTCATACATATAAGAAGAAAGGAGAAGATAGTCAACGTTCTAATGAGAGTCCCACTAGCGTGATTGATAAAAATAAGAAGTATTTTGTTACATCGATGATTCAGCTTAAGAATCCAAAAGGAAGTATGATACCTTGTTAGGTCTCTCATCAAGCTCCTCCATGGGATATTGGTGTGAGGGGAGCTATCTCATGTCAAGTATGTGTCTACATCATGGTGTAAGGTATGCCATTTCAATTCCTTGATTATATTTTCGAGGTTTAAGTAGTTTGTCTTGCTATGAATGTCAAGTTTCTTGAATTTTTTCTCTTCAAAGCATATAAGTATATAGTATGTAAGTTTTCTGAGATCTTAGTTATGTCTGATGCATATCAAAAATTTTGGTGTGGGGAGAAGAGCTCTTTCAAGTGAAAAATATCATCCTTCTATATTGTTCATAGTATATAAGTCAAATTTTAGTGTCAAAGTGGAGTTTTTGGTCTGATACATGTATGCATAAGTGTTATGTAGTATCTAAGAAGATATTCATTAGTTGAGAAGTTAAACTAAGGACTTAAAGAATGATTCATTATATGAAGCACTCTTATGTGTACTCAAGTCATAATCATACAATCATGTCTGAGTTATACATATCATTATAGTCTATCATAAGTTTTCTTAAAGTATATAATTCATAGTGTTTAGGACTTATTCTTTCTCCTAGGGGGAGTTGGATTAGTGAAGGAGGGTTTTTCTCATTCAAACCCTAACTTCTAGATGTCTCATAGACTTGACAAGGGTTTTCTTTTCACTAGACAATCCATCCTAGAGGAAATGGAGGATTGTCTTAGAAATGTATCAAGGTTGACAAGTTGTTTGGAAAAGTTCAAAATCATCATATAATGAAAGGATTTCCAAGGATTTAAAGGAAGAGTGAAAGGATGATATTGTGTTGAGTTTAACATGTAAAGAAGGAAAGTAGAGAAGTCTTTGGTAGTGGTATGAATGCTCCAAAAGGTGAATAAAGACATATTGAATTATTTCATGTGTACTGAGAAGGTTATCATTATAAAGGTGGAAGATTCATCCCACAAGTCATTATGAGAAACTATGAACATTCAAGTACAATAAGAACTAAGTTTTTGTGTTCATCAAGCTCTTAAATGATAAACTCTCAGTGGAGAAAGGATGTGCATAAAGTGAAATGAATCTTTTAGGGAAGAGAGGACTGTTTTTTCCAAAATCAAGAAGTATAGAAGAATTTTATAGGACTATAAGGTCATGTATGGTAAGGATATGTACCAATTTCTTGACAAAGGTTATTAATTTTTGATGCTCCAAGTTAATGGAAAATTCTGTATGACACCCTGGAAAGTAAGGTATGATGTCTAATAAGTTGAAAGTTGTCTTAATGGCATAATATGATCTCCTACACTTTAATAATTCAAATATGGAATATGAATGCAAGTTACGAGTCCGAAAATAAGCATGATAGGTTGGATATGCTCCCTAAGCTAAAGAATCTCATTTCTGATTCCATGAAAGTGACCCCGAGTCTTAAAGGTTTTTGTCAAGAAGGTGTGATCATAGTCAATAATCAATTTTTCTATCAAGGATGTATATGTTGTTGTATGGATTACCTAAAGTTGCATGAAGATCTATATGAATGTCAAAGTATCCTTCCATGGCTACCGAGGTTAGGTGTGAGCTTTGGAATTGTGTAGAACAATGTTAGGTGTCATTCTTAGCTACATGTCTATCATGATTAACCTCATTTGTGCAAGGTTTAATCTTATGTGGATTGTCATGAAGATTAGAGTGCTCAAAATACTTGTAGGTTGTTATCTTAGCTAGAAAAACACATGTTGAATGATGCAGAAAGGGGTTTCAATGTTGGAACATCAAAGTGATGGTTTGGATAAGAAAAATTCTCCATTTATTCCTATGAAATTATCGGTACCATTCATTCATGACTCGCAACTATCACAGCTTATCATCTAATGTCACAATTTGTACACATTTTTAATGTCTATCTTGAATCTATCAAGTATGAAAACAATGTTATAAAATTTGATGGAAGGTTTTCTATGATTTCAAATATAATGGAAGGTAAGAAAGGTCAAGGTTCTTTATAAAATTTTATGTTAAGCCTCTATACAAATCCTCCATGACTGTGTCTCTAAATCACGTTCCCAAATTTTTTTCTTTCTTAGAAAATTTTATATGTTGTTAGGAACCTTTAAGGGTGAAATCAGAGTGGTGAATGACTTGCAATATCTATTGGTGATGTTTGAACATGTCTCCATTTTCTCATGCTCGATGAACATAGACCTAGAAAATAATACTTGTGGAAAGAAGTGTGAAGCTCAATCTTTTCTCTTTTCATCATTTTTTAATTCATATTGGTCCTTATAATGGTTAACAAGGTGGATCATAGTTTCCATTAAATTATAGACCTTGAACATACTCTGCAAATTTGAATGAGAAATACTTTGTGAAAGAAACAATTACAGAGGAATGCTTGTCTCGTGATAAGAATCATGAATGTGTAAAATTATTGATTGCCAAACTACTCCAATCATGCTTGAAGGAGGTTCTAGGTGATGAAAATAGTGTACCAGGTATTTATGGTCATTCATATAGGATTGTGTAGACTGATATTTTGATAAGCCTTCAAAATTGAAGACATTTAAACAATGTGATAGTAATCGGTCTCAGTATGTCCCTTAAAAGATCTTAGAAGTTTTTTAATAAAAGATAGACTGACTTTGAAAGTAGTAAATGGTATGTTACACATGTAGTGAGCTTCTTGAGTTCCTATGAGCCTCATCGAGTTTGATAAAGCTAAAAAATTGTGTTAGATGTCTAAGAATACTTTGAAATTGGAGTCTACCTTGACATAGGTTTAGAGGGTGGAATTTGAGACATAGAAAGATAAAGGATTCAATCCTAAGTTTTCACTAAATAGAGCATAGAGGTAAAATGGTACAGATGGTTTCATCTAAAGGTAAAAGAGCATATATGTCACCCTACGGGTATGAGGAGGCATGATCAGTTTGCATCTACATGTGTATCACATTGTCTAAATTGTAGAATGACTAATATTGTAACATTCCCATTTTAAGAATTTAGAAATAAGGATTTTTTTACATAATGTTCTTTGTTCTAAATCATAATTTAGAACACACATTCCAATGCCAAACTATCTCATATCTAGAAAACCATATGCAATTGTAATGACTTAGTGAAACACTGATCTCTCATTTCATGACTCGGTCTGGCAAAACTCGATCTCTCCTTTTATTCAAGAATGTGTATACAAAGTATACTCGCCATTACTTTACCCTATTAGGGTTACTCAAGTGTTTTGTTTAAGGTCCTATATAAATATTTGTTATTGATATTCATCTGAAATCCCGCTTCTTAAACTAGGGGACATAAGACAACGTAGCCAAATTTTTATTATAATTTGGCCAAATATTTTACATATTTTTATCATGTTTGCATTCCTAGACGACATACTTGTCAAATAGAATAAGTCCTTCACCACACTTGGTATGCTATCTAGATTTTTCTTCACTGACCTCTGTCAGTCCAATAGATTCAAATTTTAACCCTATACAAGGTTAGCAACATGATCTAGTGTGGAGGAATGCTCTTGGTGAATAAGGGTACATAGACATACTCAATTGAATTACGTTGATTGGGTGTGTCTAGTTATCCTAAGTCAATGTGAGTTGACCCTGACACTAGATCATGTCCCTATCTCTGCATAGGGCAAAACTGTGATCCAATCAAGAACTTATGTTAGTCTAGTTGAACAAACTCTTAGGGGGTATTGAGACATGTCAACTACAACATAGTATCCTCGTAATGAATCATGTCATTACAAAGGTACTTCATTATAGTTGGCGTGTGTCAACATCCAACTGAGTTTCCTCATCTAGATGAACATAACTTAGATTGAAAGTTAATGTTATATTAAACATTTCATTATAGATTAATTACAACATATTTACTGATTCAATCAGGTTCTTTAACCTAAAGGGTTACAAGTTATAACTACATCTGTGGTAGGTATGTAGATAAAATATGCTTCCTAACCTATTTATTTACAAGATTTAGTTTATCATTTAACCAATACAACTTGTAACAAGAAAAGGGACATAAAGGCACTTTTAGTTATGAAGGAGAATGCACTAATTATTTTCCAATTTTACATTAAGGAAATCTACATATGGAAGCACACATGCAACCATTCACCCGTATGTTCATTATCATTTTAGCAAGTTCATAACTTAAATCTTAATGTATGTTCTCAAGGGAATTTCCCCTTTTTCCTATGTCATGGGATAATTCCCATTCATGAAAACAGAATTCATATGTTCCATATAAATTCAAGTTGCATATTGTAAATTATAATCATGGTTTATTACACATACCTCCATGTAATTTAATTACCTTCCTATTTGTGATGGTAGAGTATCTTAAGATTGACAACATTATAAGTTACATTTCTCCTAGAGAAACTAATTCAACTCACCACTCAAATTCCTACCCCACCCATTCCATATTATTAAAGTATGTTACCTTCCCTCCTTTATCAGAGTAATACATATCATTTCAGCCCAATTCATGCCAAGAAATTATTACAACAAGAAGTAATAGAATCACACATCTTTTATTCATCAAGGAGGAGTTATACATTCACTAAGTCCAAACATTTCAAATATCACAAAATTTCCAAAACAACAACACCTAATCAATTCTCATTACAACTTTCTTTTCCATCAAGTACATCTTAGTAATGAAGCCATATTTCATCATAATAAAGATTCTGTATCTTTAATAAAACAAATGTATCTTTCTATAAGTCTTTCTCATTTCATCTTTTATGAATTCCATATGCAAAATTGCTAGCATGGGTCAGTTCATTGAACTGAACATGATAAGCACTAAATAATTAAAATGATGTGCTTTTAGCTAACTGTTTCATAAAAAGAACTATATTGTTATGAAATAGTCTAGAGAACAAAATACAAAATACTTAGCCAAAAAGACTTACAATCCAAAAAGAGTATATAATCCCAAATAATATATATATATATATATATATATATATATATATATATATATATATATATATATATATATATATATATATCAAATCAAAAGCCAAGTTTGGTCATTCAATCTAGCAACCTTAAATTTCCATCATAAAATCCTTTTATCATACAAAATTTAAACAACAAAGTTAAGAAGAACTATCATTTCATCTGAACCTACCATTACTTTCATGTAATCCATTTAAGTTTCTTCACTCAGCTAAACCTATTTAACAGAAGGAGATAAAATACCTAATACTATCTTTCAGACATAACTCCACAGTTTGAGCATTAATAAACATTTCCTTCCAACTAATCATCTCCTTATCAAAAATTCACCCTAAAGTCTAAGATGTCATCAATCATAATTAAGATCATAAGAACAAGTAAGGATAACCAAATCATCATAAACAATTAATGTAACCCTGATTGAAGCATCCTAATGTTCAGGCTTAGAATTAGGAACCAATTCAAGTTAGAAGTCAAAGACAACCTAAATTAGACCTCATCAAAAAGTGAAAGGTTTCTTCTACAAGAAAACAAGCTAACATTCAAATCCCAAACAAGATACACCATTGTTAACATTACATAAAAGAGTAGATTGGTTAAGTTCAAAACTTATACAAGACTCAATAATCCTTCCCAGAATATCAAAAAATTATGTTCTACTACCCAAGAACATTACTACACTTAGTCCTAACACATGGTCAAGAAGTGACATAACCATAACAGACCAGAGGAGGGACAAAACTTCACCAAGTAAACTATATCCTATTAGAAAGATAGATGAGTGTATGAGGGAGATTGCAGTCTCCTCATCTATCCTAACTCTTAAGAATAAGAGTAAACATTATATAACCAAGAAAACTGTAATGAAAAAGGACAGATCACATACGACCCACACTAAAATCCAAACAGAGATTCACCCAAGTCTCGAATTGTATAAGTACCAAAAGACTAGGAAAAAGGAACGTAGCACAACATCAAACCTTTACCCTTTTGTCATTCAATGGATACATGTTTGAAAGACTTGATTCCCTCAAGGATAAACAAGTAATCCATTTCCCAAAAATCCCAAAGAATAAAAGGAAAGTAGAACAATAGGATTAGTCTAAAACAGACTTCCAATGAACTCAAAACCCTTAAAAAGGAACACAAGTAAGCATTTGAACATTACCCATATAAGATCAAAGCTTTCAAAACATAAAAACATCTTCCTCTGTCCCAAAAGATATGGTACCAATTTCATAGGCCCAAGGGATTTATAAATCAAGCCAAGACAATATACAATAGAACAAGGTCAACTAAAACTGTTATGAAGTCCTGTGAACCTGCAACTAAATGAGCAAACAACTATCCGATACCCAAAAGAGTTTCCCAACTTAACATGAAGTGATTAATTATTTGATAACTTAAATTCCCTGAACAAATGGAAATAGAATAACATTTCCCACATACATTTTTCAACAATCAGACTTCCATGCAACAAATTATTTTTCCCATGAGGTCTACACAAGATTTCCTTTAAAGTTATTTTAACAACAACAGAAAGAGGTCATGCAAGTCAAAATAGCCATACAAATGTTTAACATGCAACTCCTATAATAAATTTATCCTCCATCAAGAACAACAATGGTCAAAAATTCTTAAACATGATGGAAATACATGTAACCACTAGAACAACAAAATCTCAAACAACAATAAGATTTCAAATGAGTTCTCTAGTTTGAAGCCTTCCAATAGTAGAAAAGAGGAAATATTTAAAGAAAAATTCATAGAAAAAAACTACCAAAAAGACATGTAAGATCTTAAGCAACAGTCAAGATATCCAAACAAGTTCCCTATCTGAAGTTTTCCAACAAATATTATACAAGATCATTTAGAACAAGATCCTCATATTTAAGCAAACCAAGTTACCTACAAGGTTAGAGTAACTTTTAACTATGATCACCTAACAGATCTCAACTCTATTTCAAGCCTCTGCTAAAAGATTAAAGCAAAATTTAGCTGCTTAGAAGTATGGAAACCACATACCTAGAACACAAAATCTATAAATAAAAACAACAAATATCATGAAGCGGATTATTTCCTTAAGAGAAAAGTTATTTTTATGAGAATTTAAGTGAGAGCATAAAAATTAATGGATAGGGCCTACCATGCCTGATAGCAGACTCAAAATTCTCTATTTCATAGAAAATATCTAATAAGAGCTTCAATTATTCCTTTGAAATGCCAACAACCCACTACAATTTATCCTTCTCTTCCTTATAGATTCTCGGTGCAACTTCATTCAACACCATGCAAGGTAGGAGAGTTAATGCAAAGATAACCTTCATGCAAAATGAAACTGGAGGTTCGAAGAGCCAAAACAACCACATGCAGAGCTCAATCTTGAAAACCAAATGAACAAACAAAACCAAACCCCTCTTTCTTCTTCCTAGGCAATTTTCACCAACTTCAAAAATATTAAATACAAAGTAGGATTGTCACCTTCCAATTCTCCCCGCCACCGCCACCTCTATTTCTGGTGAAGACTAACTTCAAATTTTCATGCAACCAATACTTGGCGGAGATGCCATCTCATTCCCCCAAATTTCCTTATGCCCTTGCCAAATTTGGTAGTTAAAAATAGATAAGGACTCATTAACTTCATCATAAATTCCTAGGATTTGATGCCACCGACTTTCCCCCTCCCTATGTCATTCCATAGGCCCCTTTTAGGTTATCCATACCTTAAGTTAGGTTTAAAATTATTTTAGGAACCAACATAGGTCCTTAGGTATAAGTATTTATTCTTAGGTCCATTTAACATCCAAAATAACAAATGAACTTAGTAACTTAGGTTAGGTTACTCTTTTTAGGATAAAGTTCCTAATTTAAGGAACATAGTGTAAATAGGTTCCATGTTTCTAATTTAAAAATTACATCTTACTTTAATAGAAAAGAGGAACCAAATTGTTACCCAAACTCGGTATGAAGTAGAGAACCAAGGAGATCAGATCATTCAAGACCTTTGTATATTCAAGGTCCAGGAGCCTTTCATCTATCCAACTTGGACATTATGACAACAAGGTTTGAAAATTAGAAGCATACCTTGGATCAATGAAATTGATCCAAGGTAATGATGTTCTGAATCCCCATGAATTATGAAACTGAAACTCAATTTCTCAATCCCAAGCAATGAATTATTCTGCATAAAAAGAGATGGATTTCTTCATTTTAAATCAAGAAAAAACATGAAAAATGTACCTATTTCAAAAGATAACATATTAGCTACTGCAAACATGATTTCATAGGTCATAAGAGTACACCATCTTAAGACAAAATCACATGTCAACGTTTGAACCTTCCATAATAGAAGTCATCATAGATACCAGTCATGCTAGAGGTGTTACATACCTCCCTCCTAAAAAGAATCATCATCTTGATGATTAACTTAGTCCAAAATTTCAAACAAGAAATATAATCCTAATTATAGTTCTTTCATCCATAAGTTCACAAAGAAACCAGATTTGAGAATTCCAAATTTTCCATAATTTATTCAGCATTAAAATAGTTGTTCTTGTACTAATGAATTTAGTACCTACCCAAAACTGGCAGATTTATTGATAAATTAAGAACAAAATCTTTAAGTATTATCAATCAACAGAATCAATTTTGTTCAAATAAATGAGGAAAATAAATTTTCATGTCCTCAAGGTTTTCCCATGTTGCACTTTCTTCATTAAATTGGTCCCATTGGACCTTGCATTGACTAATTTCATGATTTATCAAGTGCAACTGGTGAGTTTCAACTCTTTAATGGGTTTAACCATGATTATTCCTAGGTCTTGGACATGCAAGGAATTCCAATTGAACACATGTGATAAATCAAAATGTATTTCTTAAGTAAAGAAATATGGAAAACATCATGCATTTGTGATAAAGCAGGTAGTAAAGCTAAACGATAAGCTACAAGATTGATCACTTCAACAATTTCAAAGGGTCCCACATAATGAGGGGATAATTTGGTATCCTTTCTAAAGGTTACATAATTATTTTTGGCTTAACCCATAAAATTTTTTTTTCACCCAGTTCAAATTTCTTATCAACCCTTTTTAGATCTACATAACATTTTTGCTTATCTGTTGCTTCTTTTAAACATTTAGGAATCATTTTAACTTGTTGTTCCATTTCAGTAAGGATTTCTAGTCCAATTACTTCTCTGTCTTCTATGCTTATTCGAGCTAACTGAGTTCTTTATTTCCTTCCGTATAATTCTTCAAAAGGTGCCATTTTCAAAGAGGCATGGTATGTGTTATTATAATAAAATTTGACTAATGGAAGGTAATCTTCCCATTTTAACTTTTGATTCATGCAATACATTCATAATATAGCTTCCAAAACCTAGTTAACTCATTTAGTTTTCCCATCAATTTCCGGATGGTATCTTTGAACTAAAATTCAGTTTAGTTCTAAGGCTGCATTAAGCGTTTGCCAAAATCTAGATATCATTCAGGGTCTCTATTAGATATGATCAATTCAAGTACTCCATGAAATCTAAAAATTCATGCAAAAATATTTTTGCTAAAACATGGGAATCATCCTTAAGATTACCAACAATAAAATGTGCTTTGCCTTTGTTAGTTTATCAACAACAACTAAAATAACACCATCCTTATTTCTTGACATTGGCAGCCTTTGAAAAAATCCATGCTAATTACCTACCATTTATACTTTGCAGATATCTGCTATGAGGGTATAATAAACTAGCTGGATGTATATGTTCATCCTTAACATGATGACATTCTAAGAAATGTGTTACAAAATAAATTATGTCTTTCTTCATCCCTTTCAAAGAATATTGTTGTTTTATAACAACAAGAATTTTTGAAATACTCGGGATGTCCTGAATAAGATGAATTATGAAATTCAATTAACAACTTCCTTATTAACTCATTTCCCAAAGGTATATATATACACTCGTTTGTCATATCTCAAGATTCCTTCATCATCAAAGTGAAAAAATTCATATCTTGAGTCATTTGGATCTACAACAAGTGTTGTTTTTACTTACCAAAGTATGAATCAGATTTCATAATGATTTTTACCTCATCCTTAAACTAATTTTTCAAATTTATAAGTGTAGAAATATTTTTCCTATGGCTTAGTGCATCTCGCTTTACTCTATTTTATTTTCCTTTTATGTAACTTATGTCAAAATCATACTGTGATAGAAACTCTAACCACCTTCATTGTCTTGCATTCAAATTTGGTTGAGTGAAGATATACTTCAGCCCAAGATAGTTAGTTTTTAATTATAAAATGTCTCCCTAAAAGATAATGTCTCCAAACTTGAAGTGCATGTACAATGGCAACAATCTTTAGGTCACGGGAGCATAATTCAGCTCATGTAACTTGTGTTTTATGCTCTTATATGCTATAACATGCTCATTTTGTAACAAAATACCTCCGAGTCCTTCTCCAAAAGCATATGTTAGTATCATAAAGTCTCCGTTTAGATCAGGTACAACCAAAATAGGTCTAGATGTTATTTGATCCTTCAGAGTTCTAAATGCTAATTCACAATTTTCACTCCACTCAAATTTCTTATCTTTCTTTTTAATGAAGTTATTGATGTAGTGACCTTTGAAAATTCTTTAACAAATTTTCTATAATAACCAAAGACGACCCATGAAACTTTTGACTTCACGTACATTATTAGGTGCGGGCCCGGTCAGTTATGGAAACAATCTTTGATGGATCAAAAACTATTCCATTTTTACTTATAACATGTCCTAGATAGTGCACTTATGTCTCATAGAAAGAACATTTGAACAACTTACCATAAAATATTATTTTTCTTAAGATTTCAAGAACTATCTTCAAATGTTCATGACGCTAATTAATACTTTTATAATATATGAGAATATCGTCCAAAAATACAAACGCAAATTTGTCTAGGTATTATTGAAAGATATTATTCATAAAATTCAAAAACATTGTAGGTGCATTCATCAAACCGAAAGGTAAAACTATGAATTCATAATGATTGTACCTTGTCCTAAAAGTTGTTTTATGAATATTTTCATCTTTGATTCTTAATCGATGAAACCCATAACAAATATATATCTTAGAATATATTGATGCACCATGAATCTAATCAAATAGATCATTAATTCTAGGAAGTGGATATCTATTTTTATTGTTTCTTTTGTTTAACATCCTATAATCAATACGTAACCTAATTGTTCCATCTTTCTTTTTCACAAAAAGTATAGGTGCTCCCCAAGGCAAGAAAATCAGTCTCATCAAACCTTTAGACAACAGTTCTTGTAATTGTGCCTTAAGCTCTACCATTTCAATGGTAGTCATTCGATACGGTGCCTTGGAAATAGGTTCAATTCCGATTTGATCTCAATTATAAAATCAAACTCTTGTTTGGGTGGAAGACTAGGTAGTTCTTCTAGAAACACATCCCTAAAATTTCGTAACAGATATTTTTCCAAGAAATAACTATCCCCATCCATTTTTTAAAGAAAATTTTACTGAATACAAGGTGCAACCTTTATTCTTGGCCTTTTAAAGCTGCATAGCTAACAATTTTCTAATTGAAATCTCATGTTTTATCCCTTGATGTCTATTGTTTTCTGCAGATCATCAAGATAACTAATATGTTTTTCAAAACAATAAAATTTTGATTTATGTTTGGCAAGCCAGTTAACACCTATTATTACATCATAAGACCCCAAAGGAGCAACGTAAAGATCAAATTCAGTGGAAAAACTAGGCAAGTCTAGGACTATCCAAAAAGACACTTACTAACTGTGTGGGAAACATTATTTTTAAATGTAGAACCCAAGATTTATCCATTTTCCCATCTTTTCTCTTTATTTTTAAAGATAATTTAGTATAACTAAAGCATTCAATAGCTCTAGTATAAAAAATTATAGTAACAGTATACCAAATAACTTACCTGGCACTTCTATAGGCGTAACTTGCTTTTCATCTTGTTTATCAGCTACTGCAACATGTATCTTATGTTTCTAATTGTTGTCATCCTTCCTTAGAGGGCACTAATTTGCATAATGATATTTTTCATAATTAAAGAAGCCTACCTATGGGTCCTTGTTTAGGCTCAAATTTATTTCCAACCTTAAAATTGTTGTTCTGTCCTCCATAGGACTTTTATCCATTATTATTGTTCTTAACAAAATTGTTTCAAAAATTTTTAGTAGGTTTATTTTATACTATTTTCTTGTTATTATCGAAAAAAAATTATTTTTGGTACCAAAATTCTTCCATGCCCCTTTTTGGGTGTAAGAGATGAAGAAGAATTAGGAATTTTCTTTCTGATTTCTTCCTTATGGGAAGAGATTGCTTTTAATTTTTGTTCTTGCCTAATGGCTTTTTCTATAACCCCTTCTATGGTGGTTGGGATGTGAACATATAATTCACCCCCTATGATAGGATTTAATCCCATAATGAATTTTTGTATCTTGAACTTCTTGTCAGTTTGATACTAAGGCACATACTTGAGAAGTTTAGTGAACCTCTCCCAGTATTCTGTTATAGTTAACTTTCCCTGAGTTAAGTTTTGAAATTAATTCATCTTTTGATAATAAAAATTTATAGCAGACATCATTTCCTAAAATAGTTTTTAAATTGATCCCATGTGATGATTGATTCATCAATATTCAATTTAGCCTTTTGACTATTCCACCAGGAAGATGCCTCATGAGAAATTTGATAAACTCCCCATACTTTGCTTTTATTTCCTCCGAGAATAATATTATTACAAAGTACTTATTCATTTTGTTGAGCCAATTCTCAACTCCATCCCACAAAGTGGTGCCATCAAACTTAGTGGACTTATCCTTTTTATATGCTAACCTTTCCTTTTTTATTTTCAGGATGATTAGGTACATTAGCATTAGCATTAGCATTAGCATTAGCATTTGAAGCATTATTATTATCAAATCCTAAATTCCCAATATTGGCATTGTCCATAGGAGGTGGCAGATGGTTATTACCAGCATCTTCTTCCTCCTCATTACCCATTACTTTTTTTTCAAGTACAACCAGATGGTCTCTTGTGTCCACTAGGGCATCAAGGATCTCATCAATTTTTGGATAGTAGCTACTTCTCCACCTGGTGGTGGGTTGTTTGTAGCATCTCCCCTTATTCTAACCATTTTCTGTTATACGAAAAATCAAGTTTTTATCAGATTTATGGACTCAATAGGTCCAAGAGATGTAACCTTCAACTCTGATACCAAGATGTAACATTCCCATTTTAAGACTTTAGAAACAAGGAATTTTTTTTTACATAATGTTCTCTATTCTAAATCATAATTTAGAACACACATTCCAATGCCAAACTATCTCATAATAGAAAACCATATGCAATTATAATGACTCGGTGAAACACCGATCTCTCATGTTATTCAGTAATGTGTATACGAAGTATACTTAGTTCCTTTACCCTATTAGGGGTACTCAAGTGTTTTGTTTAAGAGCCTATCTAAATATCTGTTACCGATATTCATATGAAATCTCACTTCTTAAACTAGGTGACATAAGACAATGCAACTAGCAGCTTGCGATACTTTGGCCAAATATTTTACACATGTTTATCATGTTTGCATTCCTAGACGACATACTCATCAAACGGAATAAGTCATTCACCACACTTGATCTATTATCTAGATTGGTCTTCACTAACCTTTGTCATTCCACTAGATTCAAAGTTTAACCCTAGAAAATATTAACAACATGATCTAGTGTGGAGGAATGCTTGTAGTGACTAAGGGTAAATAGATATACTCAATCGAATTACGTTGATTGGGTGTTTCTAGTTATCCTAAGTTTACGTGAGTTGACCTCGACACTAGATCATGTCCCTATCTCTACACAGGAAGAAATGTGATCTAGTCAAGAACTTATGTTAGTCCAGTTGAACAAAATATGAGGGGTATTGAGACATGTCAATCAGTAACATAGTATCCTTGTAAATCGAATCATGTCGTTACGAGGTACTTCATTGTAGTTGGCGTGTGTCAACATCCAACTGAGTTTCCTCATTTGGATGAACATAACTTAGATTGAAAGTTAATTTTATATTAAAAACTTCATTACAGATTAATTACAACATCTTTACTTGATTCAATTAGGTTCTTTAACCTAAAGGGTTACAAGTTATAATTGCATCTATGGTAGGTATGCAAGATAAAATCTATTTCCTAACCTATTTATTTACAAGCTTTAGTTTATCATTTAACCGATACAACTTGTAACAAGAAAAGGGACATAAAGGCACTTTTAGTTATGAAGGAGAATGAACTAATTATTTTCTAGTTTAATATTAAGGAAATTTACATAAGGAAGCACACATGTAACCATTCACCCCTATGTTCATTATCATTTTAGCAAGTTCATAACTTAAATATTAATGTATGTTCTCAAGGAAATTTCCCCTTTTTCCTATGTCAAGAAGAATTATATTTTCCACGTTACAAAGTAATGTATACCTTGTTAATGGGGAATTGATGACTTTATCATATCATTAAATTAAAATACGAGAGAAGAGATGTGCTCCTACTAACTTATTGGAGATATGTATTTCAGAAAATGTTCACCCAATCATAGTATGAATTGAGTTCTCCAAAGTTTTGAAAGGTTATTTTTGATTCAAAGGAGTTATAGATGAGCTCAATGTTCAACAATTATGAATTGATGTTGTGAAAATATCTAAGGGTTTGTATAAGATGTATCTACACAAATTTTCTTAGCTATGGTTTAAACTGTGATCTATGCATAAGAATTCTAAAGCTTGAGAGGTTGATACAAGTTATGAAGGTCCTTTAATCTCGATTCATTGCGAGAAATGTTTCCCAAGGAGTGTATGCTATCTCGTCAAGTTGTATTGATCACAAGCTTCAATTTTTGGTATGATTGAGGGTCATGAAAGAAGAACTCTACAGGTCAATTGAAGCATATGAAAACTGGATTTATCAAAGTGAAAAATTACTTCAAGATCTTCTCAAAAATGAAGCTTATCTCTCTTTGAGATATCATCGAGTGCCTAAAATCAACATTGAAGACTATAATTACATTTCTCGGGAGTACCATGCTCAAGGGGAGATTTTTTAGGTTCAAAAAGATCTTCATTTTCTACTAAAGGAGTTAAAAGGGGTATTTTGTTGGAATAGTGTGTCAGTTGTTTTGTCATTGATGTCAAGTCCATTGATGTCATGTTGGCTAGGTGATCTAGGAATGTTGGCTAGGTGATCTAATTATATTGGATAGATGACCTAGGAGTCTCTCGTGGTGTTTGAGAATGCTTATCAAATGTTTCTCAAAATTTTAAATTGAGTTGATGAGGTTTCAATAAGATAAGGTATTGGATGGTGAGTGGTAGTATCCTTTCAAGGTGGTTTCAGGAACCTAAAGCAGTGTATAGGATGATACAAGTTATAAAAAGCATGGGAGAAGTGTTGAGAGAGTATCTACAACATGTATGAGAAAATTTTAGGCTCATCTCAGCTCCAGGAGTGAGGTTTGTATGTTAGTCAAAATTGGACTTGAGAACTGATAGTGTTCATGGATGCAAATGAGATGGGATAGAAAAATTTAGACCTATTATTTTCTATAAATTTTTGGATATGATATAGGAAGGTGTTTTGATGCTTCATGCCAAATTTTAGGTCAAATTTAGGTCATTTTTTCAAGTTATGTGAGTTTTTGTGAAACAAGCTTTTTGAAAAACTCATTTTGAGTTGCCTAGCTTCTTAGCCCTCAAAACAAATTATACGGTCTCCTTAGAATAAATCATAGAACTAATTATTGGATAAAATTAACATAAATTCATGTGTAATTTTTTTTTCAAAATGAGGTGTATTTAAAAATTTCTAAGCATTTTTGGAGCAAGTTTTTCTCCTTCCTACTGGTCAGGCACCGATAAGAGAAAAATGTGATTTTGGACTCCAAGTCTAGTTTCATCACTTCTAGAGTATTTTATTAGTTCATTCATGATCTTACTCATGCTTATAAGGAATTTTAAGGATTTATTTCTTGAAGGTACAAGTACTTGATTCTGACACCATGTCTTAGGGTGAATGCTTTGACATATCAAGGTATTAATTGTTTCAAATGGAGTTTGTACTCAATGACAGCTCGATATCTTCTATAGGCATATGGAAATGTGTGTGTCTCTTCTCATGTTTTTTTGACATAGTAGTTCATTAAAACCTTGATAGCCAAGACTCTCTTGAAGAGAACTCGACTCGTTGCACTAAAATCATTGTTCCAAAAGTCTTGTTGCCAAATAAAATGCAATTGATTGGTCTGATATTCTTGAAACAGAGTAAATGAAAGGAAATGGTGAAGTTTTTGACTATGGGTGGATTTTTTTGGAAATTATAAGCTTGAAGTTCTAGTCTCTTAGACTCAAAGTTGTAAAATGAAGGTTTTCACTGTTCCTATTGAAGGCCATGCCAAACCAAGATTTGAATCACTCCTTGTAAGATAAAATCACTAAAAATTGTAGAGTATTAAGATATATTATATCCTTCCTAAATTAATCCAGCTGTTTGGAGAAGTTTTCATGGTATATCTCAAGTTCTCTTACTTTGGATCACTCCTGATACGGCTTTGCAACTTTAGCATGCAAACAAGGCTCCAACTCAGAAAATTCCTTCAAATCCGTAACCCTCATTATTTTGAAAAGGTGAAAATGTGTCTTAAGATATCACAAAATATCTCACACTCCAATCACATTCAAGTTTTTTGAAGAAGTGATATTTTTGATCAATTGGGTAAGTGACTGCTCAAACACCTGTCTCTAGGGTTTCAACGAGGTGGTTTTTGATTATTTAAACATTTTTATCCAATGGAAATAGATGATATTTTAAATAAAGATCTATATGAGAAGTATCAAGGTGTTATAAAATATTGTGGGTTGAGATATGGAGTGGTGAATAAGATATGGATCTCAAAAATCTAGAATCTTTGTGCTTAGGTTACAAAGTGGTTTTTCAATGTTTTCTCGGGGTTTTGAAGAAGTTGGTTGAATTATTCAAAGTGAAAGACTATAAGTAACATATCTAAAGTTTTGGAAACAATATTTTTTTCAAACTTTGAATGAACTCCCACAACTTATGAGACAATATCTCTCCATCAAGATCAAACAATGACATGAAATGAATTAATGTGTTTTTCTCTTTACTTTGAATCTGAACAAACTTGAAACTCTAACAACTTTTTGATGGGAGAACACATGTGGTGTTGAAGCTTTGAAATATCCAAATTTGTGTGATTAGATCATTGTCTTCATTGGAAACTTTCTAAGACTCTCACTACATTTCTTGAGTGTTCACAAAACAAGAGTCTACAAAATATTCAATATGAATTATCTCTTGATTGGGTGTCTTTTGTATGCTCATGGAATATGAAAATCCCCAAAAAGTATGAGTTTTTGAGATGAATTAAAATTATGAAGCATAAGAATTAAAAGCACATCTTTCTCTTATTCGCAAGTTCAAAGTCTCTTGGTCCTGGTTTGATTTCTTTTAAAGAGGAAATCAAAAGGTTTGTTGTGGGAGTTATAAGAAGGAAAAAGAAAAAGATGAAAAGGTTGTGTGTAAGATGAAGAGACAAATGAGTGGGTTACAAAAGGAAGAAACTTTAGTCTTGTATGAATTGTTAGAAAACACCCATTCTCTTCATTTGAAGAAAACCCTTGCTAAAATGCAAAACTCTTGGGAATTTCCCAAAACTTTTGGAATTTGATTCTAGGAATGTAGCTGGTTATAGTGTATTGTTGAAGATGAAGTATTTTTAATATAAAATTGATGAAGGATAATTTTCTTACTATTTTGTGGTTGAATGCCATTGAGTTCTTGTTTTTGTACTTTATTCTAAATATCAATAGAAGAAAGTTTATGATTTTGTTATGTATCCATGCAATGAAATTGTGATCAAGCACTAGGATAAGGTTACAAGTTCAATGTTTGAAGTTGAAAATAAAACGTTTTAATCACAAGACTGATTCATCCCCCTCTTAGTCCCTATCAATTTTAACACTCTCCTCTACTCCTTAACCCCGTGACACACTCAATCGGTTGAGTTGTAATTTACATCGTTAGTCCCATGAAATAAAATAAATCCTCATGCACCATAGACATGAGCCACTGGAATAATTGTGTTGGCTTTACGAAGAAGGGTAATTCAAACAATCATGCAGCACTCCCACTTTCTCCTAGTTACTTCAGACTTGAGTCATCAACTAGGAATTTTTCCTTCTTCATTTGTTTTTAGCAACATGCACAAGATGTCCACCTTCAACATGCTTTCATTCCCTAGACCTCTATGGTTATATTAGTTTATTTTACACTTGGGAAGCTGAGACTTCTAATTCTAAACCCTAATAACTCCCAACAGCTTACTACATTTTTGAAAATATACATCCTCTTGGGTATCCTATACCTCATCTTCAACCCTCTTTGACGGTGCTTCCTTCCAAGTCTTAGGCTCCATTACTTTTGAAAATATTTTCACTAGGTACTCTATCTCCCCATACCTTACTATCTCGAGCATTGTGAACCCTAGCTATTCAAAATTCACCCAAACAACCTTCTCTTTGTGCCCAGCACTACTAGTTCAAACTCATCTTCATCATGAGGAACTGCACATAAATTTTTACACATGCTTCTCTATTTTCTCTTCTTTTCCTTTTCTCTTTCATAAAAATTTTCTCGATAGTTTGATTGCTCCAAGTTCTCTTCAAATGCATGGTATAAAATGACTTCTACTTTCCCCCTTTTTATACTTTTTCATACCCCACTGACCTACTTATTGTAATTAACACACACTTTTTCTAGCTTTAAAACTTTTAATTCACTTTCTTCATAAAGTAATTTTTTCTCTTTTTCTTTATTTCCCGACTTTCTTTCACGTGCTTCATTGTAACCTTTTGGCACACTTACCACTTCTCAGCCATAAAAATCCTTACTCATGCCTCCATGTGCCAAAGTACATAACCCTCTACACCTCACACTAAGTATTCCACCATGTTGTTTCCTACCTCACATTACACTACATGATCCTTATTCTCACGTGGTCCTCAATCTATGAAATTTACTAAATATCACCTTCATCCTTAGCACTGTGTAACACCTTTCTCTTTTGCACAAACATTTCAAAGAATAACCTCAATTGTGTCAACTCTCGTATCAAATTTTATGCCAACAATCTTTCTCTCATACTTGATTTACCCCACACTAAAATTATGTGTGGTCCTATGCACATGAACTCAATATATAGTAATCATCTTCCTGCGTATAAGCACGCTTATTACCAAAAAATGAACAAATGAAATGAATAAGCACAACAATGATTGAAAGGAAACACAGAAAAAGAAATCTAATTTAAGTGGCAATACTACCTTATTACAAACACCAAGAAAACTTATTTATAGTAGGGATTCAACCTACTCCCATTGAAGTAATGGGAAACATGGTGTCATCCAACACCTACAATTGACATGTGCCTAATTCAAGTATCTTGGTTACTACAATCGGGTCCCAACCAATGCACCTTCAAATGCCCTAGATGGCACGTAAACTTAGAGTCATAGAGAAGGACCATATTTACAACCTCAAATGTCTTATTCTTGATGTGCCTATCATGTCATGCTTTCCATCTAGCCTTCTTGGTCTTTTGGATCCAACATGTAATGGTGTGTTTCTCATCTAATCACATCAATTTATCAATATTCTCTTCAACAACTTACTCACCAGCTAGTCCTCTTGTGTGCACAATACGCAAGGAGAGTAGCATAAATTCAATAATAAATACATCATCTACACTAAACACCAACTGAAAATGTGTGCCCTTATTCAACCTCTTATAAGCGGTCCTTTATGCCCAAATTATAGCTGGCACTTTTTCATCCCAATATTTTCTTCCAAAATCACATATTTTTGTCAATGTCTATCCAGAGATCTTTTTGAAAGCTTCTACAATACCATTGGTTTGAGGGTGATAAGGATTAGTCTTATGGTGCACCACCATAAAGTCTTCTAACAAGATTATTATTTTCTCATTAAGAAAATGAGTTCCTCTTTAACTTTTCAAGCTTAAAGGAAAACCATACTTAATAATAATGTTTTCCCAAAAAATATTGCTATTATTTCCATCATACAATACTTTATAGGTACCATCTATCTCTACCCACATTTTTAGATATTTTGTATAAGTTATAATGTAACGCACACTAGTTTTACGTGTGGGTGGTGAAATAGGACCTAAAAATCAATAACCCACTTCTAAAATATGTATTCAGTTTTTGTGTTTTACAGTAATTAATACAATGGATATTTGTGGTTGGATATTGGTTGTTGACATATCTGTGATTGGTTCTTGTATGGTAAACCTAATCTTGATTCTTGTATGAGTTATTCTTGCATATGGTTATGATCTAGATCTGTTTATGGTTTATTACTACATTATTATTATGGATTTGGAATATATCTATGTGTGTGCTTATCATGCTAACTCCTTGACAAAGCTTCCATAAAATAGGGACCTGGTACCCTTGTGGGCTTCGATGAGTGCTCGTGTATTCTGGGTGATGTGCCAAAGGCGTCTTGGGATGTTTTGTAAAATAAAAGACTACAAAGTGTCTATCCGAAGGAGCTGTTTGAGTAATATATCAAGGCTAATGAGACGAACTAGTGGAATGATGAGATCGAGTAGGTCAAGTACAAATAGGAGAGCTAGGAACATATTATGCTTTATATTTTAGAGGTCTAGGGGATCTAGATGCTCTAGCGAGTGCAATGGAAACCTTAAGAGGAGGTTGTGGCCATAGTGTGCATGGTGGGACCCCATTTTTAGTAATGCATTAATTTTTGTGGATGAATTTGATACATAAGTGATGCATCGATATGATAGCTTAATTAGTAAAGATCCAAGGAAGACCTAAGAGCATCTCACACCATTTGATTGAAGGTTCCACAAGCATGATAAGAAGACCAACTATAACTGGAAGCTTGACATAACCGTAAGATTTAGGAATTGGATATGAAATATGCAAGAGAGGATAGTTGATAGCAACAAGAAATGAAATAGATCACACACACATATGAATCGATGGATCAATAATTGTATTATTGATAGCATGAGGCCCGATAGAATCATTAATATGTAATGTGTTAGAAGAGAATGTAGCATGATAATCATGATCAAAGAATGCAATGAATGGTGGAGATGCATCAACGTGAGAAACTAGAAAATCAAGAGCCCTCAATGAAGGAGGAGGCACTACACGATATGTATGATTGGATGAAGATTTAACTATTGTTTTTTCATGATGAGGAAATGAATCATTTAAAAATTTAAGCTTTTTATTGTCATTGACTAGCATACATGTTGAAGGCTCATGAAGCTTGATAGCATTATTTTTGATAAGATCTTGAATGATATGTCTAAGTTTGAAACATCGATCTATAGAATATCCAACACATTGGTGATAGTTACATTTGAAATATTAGTTATAATTACGTCCTTTAGGGAAATATGGATCTATATTAAGTGGAGGAGAAATTGTAATAAGATTTCTCTCAACAAGATGTGGCAATAGAATATGCAGAGCGCAAGGAAACTTTGTGAATGTATGCTTTGGATGTTTTCATTGAATATTTTCAAGAGTAGATATAACATTGATAGTGGTTTTTTCTTCAATTGGATTAGTATATAGATTGAAAGTTTATTTGATTTTAAATCGAGTAGAACGTGAAGCCTGATCATGATATTTAAGCTTGCTCATAGATAATAGTTTACTTTCATGTAGCTTAAGAGTATGAAATTAATGATCAAATGATGGAGATGTCTTGAAGATGTAACTCTCCTACAGAGGTGTTAAGAGACTTTGGAAAAATATATCTTAAAGTTCCAAGTTTGAAAGTACATTAGACATCTTAGCTAAGTTTTTCTTATATCATAAGACATAGCCTACTATGTTCATTAGATCCTTGTTTGATTTGTGTGAGTTGAGTGTAGGATATCTTAGAACTAATATTGATTGAAAAATGTGTGAGAAAATCATTGGATAAATGTGTAATGAAGTTACTAAATGGACAGGTAGATCTTAGTACCAAGACATTACATAATCTTAGAGACTTCTAAGAAATATATTTTCTAGTAAAGTATGATCATCCACATAATCTAGAAATTCTACATGAAATGGTCAAAGATTCTCTTGAGGATCACCATAGCCTGTGAAGGTGGGCAACTTAGGGGTGAATTTTTTTTCGAGGAAGTTGATATGATGAAATGGTGAGTGTGAAAGGAGTGTGGAGTAAAGTGGAATCAAGAGATGGAGATGCATGAGAAGTAGCCATTTGAATTTGATGAATTTGAGTCTACAAATCCTGATATAAAGAAGTTAAATCAAGAGTGTTTTAATAAGATATAAGTTGTGCAATAGAAGCATTAGGTTGAATTATGGGAGTGGTAGTAGTGGGAATAGAAGTAGGAATATGAAGAGGTTGAGTGGAGGACATGGACGCATGGAAGAACCGATAAGGGGTGCGAAGCATCATCTCGATAATTTTTAGTAGTAATCAAAGCATGAAGAATATATAGAAGATGAACGGATCATACATAAAGCTTGATGAAAATTGGTAAGATTTTCTAATTGGTCTTGATCAACATTAGTGTATGCATCATATAATTACTCAATGTTAGATGTTTTTATGTTTTTGGGAGTAAAATTTTGAGAGTTAGCGAAGGGATTATCAGTTTTAGCCATTGATTTAGAAACCTTACGGGTAGAAGAAGGGAGATCTATATGCTCAAAAGACCCAAAATGACTATTATGAGTGATAGGAATAAGAAGAAAACCCTAGAAATAAGTTTGGACTCGAATGATGGGTTCATGAAATGATTTAAAAAATATTAAATTTTGTGAAATCCTAATTGCAGAGTAACATATGATAAATAAGAAATAAAGCATAGATCTAACCTAAGAAATAAGCTAGATAAAAATGAAACCCTAGGTGCAAGAGAGGGAATAAATGACTTAGCTGATTTTGTAATAAATCTTGAAGTATGTTGAGTAGGAAAAATGATGAAAGAGGAGGGTAGAATGTTGCATCCAAACCTATAAAATTGTGGAACTATTGGATATGTTGGGACTAGGGTGCCTTGAATAGAAATGGCGCATAAGCACCAAAGACATTTGGTAGGCACATGTGACTAAAAAAATATCGAAATATAATTTTTCCGTATTGCAAGACATTCACTAAAATTCATTATTTGTCACCCGTATGTCACACTATGTTTACAAAATTCACCCGCAACTTGCAAAACAAATGAACTCCTACAAAACCCAAAAATCAAATCCTAAAAATAAATAGATGCAAATGGAGATTCGATCGACTACATGTAGTCACTCAATAGAGCGAACTTACAACCAAGCGTTACACTACATCTCAAACTCCATGTAGTTGTGTGCGTGTGCGTGCGTGTGTAGAATCATGTCATAGGTGGCTCTTGTGCAAGATGCACTTGATAGCGAGAAATAACTAGATTTATCAATGTAGATAGATGTGTGGATGTCAAAATAAAATTCCCTCCTACGAAGTAAATGTAGATAATGCAATCCCTTGTGCTTTGAGTGAGGGATATATGGATGATTTAATGCTCTTATAATGCCTTTATATTTAACCTTAGGTGATGATAGTAGATGCTTAGAGAATGGTCCCTTATTATGGTCACATAGTTTTGTATTTATATCATTACCTTGTTTAAATTTCATAATTGATGCTTAAAGGCTTATCCATAAGAAATTAATATTCCAAAAAGATAAAATAGGTCCAAAAGGGGTGAGAAAGATGCAAAGATGTTGGGGGTTCCTAGAGGGGATGAGGGTGCCCGGGCGCTGGCATCCCGGTTGGGTACCGGTGTCTAGATCTCGAAAAATAAATAAATGAAGATATGATTGAGAAGTTAGGTGTGCAATACCATAGAGTAAGTAAGAAAGAAATCAAAGAGGCCAAAGATATATATAAATTACTAATTATCTCACTTAGGCATCATATGAAGAGTGGTATGTGATTAGGACCTAGAAATGTACCCAAGTGTGTGATTTAGTGTCTACGTAAATGAGATCCTTTGAAGCAAAAAAATGGCAAGTCATAAGAGTGGTTCTTCTACTGAAAAGGAACCATTGTTTGACAATGTGAATTATGATTTTTAGATTTTTATGATGAATACTCATATCATATCCCTAGGGTTTGACATTTAGCAAGTTGTTGAGGATGGTTATATTGTTCCTACTACTCCACCAACTAATAATGCAGATAATAAGTCTTGTAGTGTAACATCCACTTTTATGACTTAGAAACAAGGGATTTTTTTTACATAATATTCTTTGTTTTAAATTTATACAATTCAGAAAAGACACTCCATTTCCAATCCATCTCATAACAGAAAATCATATGCAACAGTAATGACTCGATGTACCACCGATCTCTCATTTCATTACTCAAGACTAAAACAATCTCTCATGTTTAACTTTTATGTGTATACAATGTATAATTTTTTTCTTTTACCCATTATGGGTTACTCAAGTGTTCTGTTTAAGAATCCTATATGAGTATCTATTATTGATACTCATTTGAAATGTCACAATATTAGGCCAGGTGACACAAGACAATGTAACCAATAGTTTACGATACTTTGGCCAAAATTTTAAACATGTTTACCATGTTTACATTCCAAGATGACATACTCGTAAAATGGAATATGTCTTTCACCCCACTCGAACTGTTATCTAGATTGGTATTCCTTAAAGTTTGTTAATAAAATATGAGTCATAGTTTCACACTAAATAAGGATAGCTCATATACACTAGTGTTGCAGTACACTCATGGTGACTAACATAGTCAAATTGACTCTTGTCGATTTGAGTGTGTTTATTTACCCTAGGTCAACATGAGTTGACGACTACACTTGTCCATATACCTATCTATGTTTAGAGTAGAAATATGAATTGAAATTCCTCTTATGAAAATTGAGTTAATTGAACTGAGTGGGGTGTTGAAGCATAGCTAGCTGCATCACAATATCCTTGTAATGACTCCCGTCATTAAGAGGGTACTCTGCGACAACCCCTATATTACAAAAACCTACTAAGTTCTTTTAACATAACTGACATACTTAAAGAAACATTAGATTATTAACCTTAAATTTATTATCTTGTTTAATTAATCATTAAACATCGTACCTAAGGGTCCACTAAGTATGATTGATCCAAAAGAAAGGATTCAAAATGTACTTTTACACCAGTTGAAGGTATGCAGATAAATTTTACATTCATTCTTGTGAACTCTTATTTCTTAACCATTATTTCATTTATCGATAAATATTATTCCAATATCAAGTAAGTAAGATCATTAAGTCTCTTTACTATAGTTTAACAATGTAAACAATCTTGGTTGAAAGATTGTTAATTAGACTTAGTGATATCATCATTTTTGAAACCATCTTACTAATTCTTTAAGCTTCCCAATTACCATTTATTGTTCCCATAAAGTAGAGCATACAACCAATCAAAATTATAGATCTATACTTTATCACATAAATAAGGATAACATACTTGGTTCATATTTAATGATTATAAGGAAGTATTCTCATCTTCCTAATTACATACTAATGTCCTATTCATGAATTCAAAAACATAAGGAGAATAAATTTAATAAGAATGCCACATCCATCTTAATAGCATACCATTCTAATTCTCATTTCTACATAAGTTTTTATATATTATAATCATCATAGTTTATCCATTAGTAAGAGTTGATTAATTTAGACTATAGTTTGTTATCCAAACAACACTCTGTCCCGAAGATAATTATTAACTTATGTAAGTTAATATTTCAAGGATTTTAATCAAATATAAATAATTTATGTAGCATACATACATATATATATATATATATATATATATATATATATATATCAGTTATCAAAAATCAATCATACAAAAATTCATTTATCAGAAAAGGAATTCACTTCATTCCATACTAATAAGTATTTCATAAACTTTAATAAAACATTTTTCTATAGTACAAAATACTAATGTGATATGCCCACATAGTTTTTCCAACAAGTTCCTTTCAAGAGCATTTCAATACATTAAGTATCCGAATAAAATAAATGACTTTGTTAATAAAAAAATGCAACTTTTTATAAGTCTTTCTCCTTTCACTTTTCATGAAGTCCATCTGCAAAATTGTTAGCATGAGTCAATTCACCAAAACTGAGCATGATAAGCACTATGACATTAAAAAAATATGATTTTATCTAACCACTTCGTAAAAGGAACACTAGCTAATTATGAAAATGTTCCAAGTACTCAAAATAAGATCAATTAAAAAGTCTTCCCAAAAAGCCACAATGTTAGAAATAGAAAAGAAGTCATTTAAATCTCTTTAGGAACCATTTTCCCATAAAAGAAGTTAAGTAATCCAAAAAATTAATTCCATCCATGTTACAGTCATGATAATCATTTCAACATGATAACATTTAAAACTACAACCAACTATTATAGAAGATAATTAATAAAAGTTCATGATCAGTCCTCATTAATATCAATTTAATTCACCAAGCCATAAGTTTCCACTATATCACAACCAATTCCCTATCACCAATCTAAAAGGATTTGATATATAAACATGAATGACTCAACATGGATAGAATACTGTCACCGAAAAACCTCTAACCAAATCCCTACCACCATCCAAAAAAGGATGCCAATAAAATAAGGAACAAACTCGACAAGAACCAAATATACTCACTATACATTTCTACAAGAAGTTTACTCTAGTCTATTGATAAGAAGATTCAATCACCAAGATAAAGAACTCCATAAGGGTCTCATTAAAACAAATGAATTGAGAACTAAAACCCATTTGTTCATTACATTTCTATTAAACTAAGTCAAAATAGAGATCCATATGATAAACATGCATTTCAAATGATCAAGCTATATTTGATAACATAAAACAACTCTCGCATAAAAATACAGGATAATGAAAATCGAATGTACTCAAAAGAACAAAATCACAAAGTACGGCCTTCACCTGGTAAGGATCAGAATTCTAGACTTAAGGATTAATAATTCCCCTAACCACAATCACATAAAAACTCTCATAGCCCAACACATTTAAAACAAATTCAAAATAGAGAAATAGTCACCATTGATACACTTTAAACTAACAAAAATATGAGCTCAATCTCTAATGAGACATTTCACAAGGAATAAACATTCAATAACTAACATACTTCACTACCAAGGAATACATCCCCTATAAACACTAATGACCCAAACCACAAAAATCACCAAGGTTGAATAAGAAACAGATACAGAACTCTGATATCCAACCCATGACACTTGAAGACTAATAGATCTTTGAAGGAAATTTAACAAAAGAAAAGTGAGACCCAGTTCGAAGCATAACATGAAGACCTGGGACGGTCAAAAATCAACAGAGCTCAAGAACTTAAGCCGACCCGAGAAGGGTGATCTTGCAAAGAAAAACATAACCATCAAGAGAGAGAGAGAGAAACTTGAATTTTACCAGTCCCTACTTCCAAAACAGATCGACCCGAGAAGGGTAAATAACCAACAAAACGTAACGAAAAGGATAGAGATATAAAAATCTAATGGTCCACCTTTCTATTTTGCACATGCAGAGCTCAAAATACCTCCATCGAGAGTACCTAGTATGGGTCAAAGCTCGACTCACATAACAACAACAAAAAGAGTAGTTATGAATTTAAGCCAAAATGAATGACTAAAAACCTGAAACACGAGCCACGTTCGGTGTTTAAGAAGTTGACACAAATAATATTTATTAACACCCATTTTAATGACAACCCGAATCGCTACAAAAAAATCTGAAAATACTTCCACCAACCCTCGCAAGTCTTTTAACACCAACATGATACAAATACAAGGAGATATATTTATCAAAAACACAACATCCCCTTAACCAATCATTCACAGTTTAATATATTGTAAACACATTTATTTTTCCAATATTTTCAAACCCTGAATCAAATATAACATACTACAAACCAACATAGTTGTTTCTATCAACAAGAAACTAATAACCATCAAGAAAATGCAAAAGGAGAAAGGAAAGCATACAATACTCAAAGCAAGAATCGAATCTCATAAAATTTTACATAAGGAGCAAAATTATTTTTATGAAATCGTTAAATAAAGCATTTTATTGTAAAGAGATAGAGCATATCATGCCTAGTAGTGCTCCTGGTTTCTTTTCCACACTTCAAGCCATTATGTGAAGCTTCCACTGAAATATTTCCATCGAAAACTCCAACCAAATCCTCTAAAAATCCTCCATATTTCCTTTATAGTTTCCACAACATTTTTTTCCATTATTTCTGCCATGCAATGGAAATATTTAATTTGTAACAGAATCAAACTGATAGTTCAAAAATGAAAATACTACATGTAGAGCCAAAGATCTCAAAAATCTGAATGCACAAAAACCAAACCATTCCTTTTCCCCAAACCCATCTTGTTATTCCCTAGGTGGTTTCTACTCAAGGGTCGAGGTTTATTAATGATAGAAGGACTACCAGTGGTCCCCAAAAACTCCCGCCAATGTCATCCCTTTGTTAGTTACAACTAACAATTAAAACTTCATTTAACCAATGCTTAACAGAGTCGTATTTTTAGTAAAATCCACCACAACCTTGCCTCAGCCAAAATTGGAAATACAAAACATTTAATGAACCATTTAAATATTTCTTATGCCTTTTGAATGGTGCTATCGCACATTCCCTAACTTTCCATCCATGCCAACCACAGTTTCCCCTTAGGTTAGTTTGATGCCACTTAGGCTAGGTTCCTTAGCATTAGTTTTAACCATAGCTTAGGATAAATTAATGTCAATGACTAGGATAACCCTTCTTAGGAATTAATAATCACCTTAACTTAGGTTAAGGTAAGATAAATAATCAAAGGCACTTAGATTATTTAGGTCCCAAATATTAATAAAATGACATTACCTTTTGCAAATTTTTTTATCAAAACAACGTTATCTCGATAAAATAGAAGATTGCATCCTTAAGATGCTATAGGATGCCCCTGAGATCCCCAAAATGCAATCCTGAGTTCTAAGACATCTCAAAATCAAACATGCTAACCGGCTTAATAAAAATGATCGAAACATCGTAGAATCACAGACATGCCTTGATCATTGCAATTGATCCAAGGTATGGTTATTCCTGCATTTATGAAATGGGTGGAGAAACAAGTTCACAAATGCAAATTAAGCCATGTACAGACATAGTCTTATAGGACTGACTTTATTTCATTCACCAATGTAAAGAATGTATTTCAAAGTTCAGTATAAAGAGTATATGAAATACTTCAATATCAATTCATAATTGACACAACATGATTGTATCCAATTTTAGAAGATAAAAATATATCATCTATAACAAACATGATTTATCAGTTTTAAAGAGTACACCGTCTTCAAAACAAAAATCAACTATTAACGTTTGCAACTTTAGTTACAAGAGTAAACAAGGATAACAACCATAGAAAAGACATTACATACCTCCCCTCTAAAAATCATCATCATCCCGATGATTAGCTTAATCTTAATTCATATTCAAGAAAAAGAATCATAATTATAATTATTCTATCCACAAAATTTTCAAACAGAAAACCAATTTACAGAAATTAAAGTCTTTCCTAACTTATTACACCATCTAATTTGTTGTCCCAAGATTAGAAAAAAATATAGTACCTACCTAAAAATGACATCAATTAAAGATAGTTTTTAATCAAATTCTTTAATTATAAAAAAATCAGAATTTATTATGTTCAAACAGATGAGGAAAAATAGTTTTCATATCCTTAAGGTTTTCCCATGTTGCACTTTCTTCATTAAACCGGCCCACTGACCTTACATTTAATGATTTTACAATTTCACAAGTGCAAATGGTAATTTTCCAACACTCTTATTGGTTCAACCACGATTATTCTTGAGTCTTGGACCTACAAGGAATCCCAATTTAATATTTGTCATAAATCTAAAACGTATTTCTTAAGAAAAGAAATATGGAAAACATCATGCATTAATGACAAGGTGGGAGGTAATGCTAAGTGATAAGCTATAAGGCTAATCACTTCTTCAATATCAAAAGGTCCCACAAAACGAAGTGATAATTTAGCTTCCTTATCAGAGGTAATAGAGCTATTTTTAGGCTTAACACGTAAAAATACCTTTTCACCAAGTTTAAATTTCCTATCGACCCTTTTCAGATCTGCATAACATTTTTGCCTATCAGCAACTTCTTTTAATCATCCGTGAATTAATTTTACTTGTTCCATTTCAGTAAGCATTTCAGGTCCAATTACCTCTCTATCTTCAATGCTATCCCAACTAATTAGAGTTCGTATTTACTTCCATATAATGCTTCAATGGTGCCATTTTAAAAGAGGAATGATAAGTATTATTGTAAGCAAATTCAACTAAAGGAAGATATTATTCCCATTTGTACTTCTGGTCCATACAATACATTCTTAATATATCCTCCAAAACTTGATTTACTCTCTCTCTTTGACCATTTTGTTTCGGATGGTATGCGTAACTAAAATTTAGTTTTATTCCTAAGGATTAATTTAGCATTTTCATGAAACGGGATGTCATTCTAAGATCTCTATCAGATATAATCAATTCAGGTACTCCATGTAATCTAAAAATTTCATACACAAATATTTTTGCTAAAACAAGTGAATCATCTTTAAGATTACCAAAAATAAAATGTGTTACCTTAGTTAATTTTTCAACCACAACTAAAATAACATCATGCTTATTTTTAGATATAGGTATCCCCTAAAAAAATCCATACTTATTACTTGCCACTTATATTGCGGTATGCTATGAGGATATAGTAAACTAGATGGGTACATATGTTTAGTCTTAACTCGCTAACGTTCAAGGCAATGTGAGAAAAAATTAGCTGCCTCTTTCTTCATCCCTTTCCAAAAATATTGCTATTTTACATCAGCAATCATTTTTGTAACTCTGGGATGTCATGAGTGAGGTGAGTTATGAAATTATGTCATTACCTTTTTCCTTAACTCATTTTCCGAAGGTACATACACTCGATTATCATATATTAAAATTCCTTCATTATCGAAATTGAAACCCTTGTATCTAGCATCATTAGGATCTGCAACAAGAATTTTTTTACTTGCTAAAAATACAAATCAAAATTCATGGCATTCTTTACTTCATCCTTAAACTGATTTCTCAAAGATACCAAAGGTGGAAATATGTTTCCTACGACTTAATGCATCTACCACTGCTTTTCTTTACCTTTTATGTAAATTATGTCAAAATCATATTGTGACAAAAACTCTAACCATCTTCACTGCCTTATATTCAGATTTGGCTGAGTGAAAATATACTTCACCTAAGGTGGTCGGGCTTTTAACTCAAAATGTCTACCTAAGAGATAATGTCTCCATACTTGAAGTGCATGAACCAGAAAAAGAAAGCTCTAAATCACTGGGAACATAATTCAACTCGTGTAACTTGAGTTTTCTACTTTCATAAGCTATGAAACGATCATTTTGTAGGAGTATACCTCCTAATACTTCTCTTGAAGCATTTGTAACTATCGTAAAGCTTCCATTTGGATCTGAAACAATCAAAATAGGTGTTGAGGTTAGCTTCTCTTTTAGAGTTTTAAATGCTTGATTCACATTTATCACTCCACAAAAAAAAATTGTCTTTCTTTTGTAACAAAGTAATCGGGGCAACAAATTTTGAAATAACCGACAAAACCCATGAAGCTTCTAACTTCATGTACATTTTTTAGGTTCACGCCATTTAGTTATTCTTGCAATATTTGATGGATCAACTAATATTCCATATTTTCTTATGACATGTCCTAAATAATGCACTTCTGTTTCATAAAAGGAACATTTTGACAATTTACCATACAATTTTCTCTTCCTCAAAATTTCAAGTACAATCCTTAAATGCTCATTGTGTTCTTCTATACTTTTGGAATAGATAAGAATATCATCCAGAATACAAGTACAAACTTGTCCAAGTATTCTTGAAAGATATTATTCATTAGATTCATGAAATTTACAAGTGCATTTGTTAAACCAAAAGGTAAAATAGTGAATTCGTAATGTCCATACCTTGTTCTAAAAGTTGTTTTATGAATATACTCATCCTTAATTCTCAATTGATGATATCCCGAATGAAGATATATCTTTCAATAAATTGATGCACCATGCATCTGATCAAATATATCATCAATCATAGGAATTGGATATCTATTTTTGATTGTTGCTTTGTTTAAAATTTTGTAATCAATACAAAGTCTAAGTGTTTCATCCTTCTTTTTCACAAAGATTACCGGTGCTCTCCAAGGTGAGACACTCATTATTTTCAAGCCTTTAGAAAACAATAATCAGTAATCGTGCCTTAAGTTCTATTAGTTCAATTATAGTCATACAGTAAGGTTCCTTAGAAATAGGTTCATTCGTGTTTGATTTCTATTGCAAAGTAAAATTCTTGTTTAGGCGTAAGACCGTAGTTCTTCCAAAAATATATCACCAAATCTCTTTACGTAGGGTACCTTTCAAGAAATTACTAATTTCTTCTACTGTTTTAGAAATTTTATTGCATATAACGTGCAACCTTTTTTTTGGCCTTCTTAAGCTATATAGTTGACAATTTCCTAACTAAAATTTCTTGTTTTACTCCTTGAATGTCTGTTGTTTTCTCGTAGATCATCAAGGCATCTAATGTGTTTTTCAAAACAATCAACTTTTGATTTATGTTCAAAAATCTAGTTAACACCAATAATGACATCATATGACCCCAAAGGAGCAACATAAAGATCTACTTTAGTTGAGAAACTTGGTAACTCTAAAACTTCTCTAAAAAGACATTTACTAACAATATGGACAACATTATTACCATAATGAATAGTCCAATATTTTTCCATTATTCCAGCTTTTATTTTTAGTTTTACAACTAATTTACTAGAAATATTTTTTTTTGTAGCACCAATATCAAAAAGTATAGTAACAGTGTTCCAAATAATTTACCTAGCACTTCTATGGGTGTAACTTACTTTTCAGCTTGCTTATCAACTATTGTAGCATGTATCTTATGTTGTTGGTTGCTGTCATCTTTATTTAGAGGGAACTGATTCACGTAGTGATCCTTACCATAGTTATAACAGCCCCCTACAGGTCCCCTTTTTGGTTCAAACTTATTTCCAGTCTTGAAATTACTATTTTGACCTCCATAAGCTTTCTTCCCATTATTGTTATTTCTTACAAAATTATTTATATTATTCACAATAGGTTTATTTGCTAGTATCTTCTTATTATTATCAACCAAAAATTGTTTTGAACTCCAAAATTTTCCTTGCCACCTTTTAGGTGCAAGTGACGAAAGAAGAGTTGGTAATTATCTTCTTTTTGTGTAGAAATTTCCTTCAATTTTTGTTCTTTCCTTATGGATTTTTCTACAACCCCTTCCATGGTGGTTGGGTTGTGTACATCTACCTCTCATCCCATGACATGATTCTATGCCACACTAAACTTACATATCTTGAATTTTTGTCAGGCTTGATACTATGGAATGTACTTAAGAAGTTTGGTAAACCTCTCCTAGTACTTAGTTACAATTAACTTTCCTTGTACTAAATTCTGAAATTCTATCATTTTTTTATCATAATAGAGTTGTGGCAGCCAACGTTGCCTAAAGTAGCCCTTAAATTGATCCCATGTAATGCTTTTTCCATCAATGTTTAGTTTAGCCTTACGGTTGTCCCACTAGGAGGATTCTTCATGGAAAATCTGTAAGTTCCCCATATTGCCTTTGTTTCTTCCGAGAAGTTCCTTATTGCAAAAGTACTTCATTTCACCGAGCCAATTCTCACCGCCATCCCCAGTGTAGTGTCATAAAACTTTGGTGGAATTATCCTTTTATGTCATTAGTAAGTTCAACTGCCAATCTTTCCTTTTTATTTTCAGGTGGATTAGGTCCATTTGTAACATTATTATTGGCATTTTCAACATTGTTATTTGATGCATTCTCATTACCAATGCCCAAATTTTTAGCATTGGCGTTGTTTCTTGGAGGTGAATGATTGTTATTATCAACATATTCTTCCTCCTCTTCATTTCTTATTTGTTGAGAAGACAAAATATGAAACTAAGGAGAGGGCGTATATAAGATTCACACGCAGTAGTAAGTCATATTTGAAGGAGCAAAAGGATAGGGAAGGAAATACGTGTGAAAGAAAGATTGATTTCGGACTTACCCATTTTCATGGTTACATGCTATTTTGGAGATAGTGTACGGAGCACACAATAGATTGGGGACTTGCGCAACACGCAAATGCTATTTTGGGAAGAGCATCTACTAAGTGCCATGCATGAGTTTGAGTTAATAATAGGATTACTACTTTCAGTTAACTATAAGAGATCTATTATTAGTGCACTTGCATGTGTGCATGTTATTGTAAAGGCACATGAATATTTTTATCATGTGACCTATTTTTGTAAGTTCGTAAGTGGTGAAGGGAAATTCCCACCCTTATTAATATATAGTATTTTCTCGTAGATTAGAGATATAGTGTGTATGAGCTATTGTGGAGTTATGCCGCCGATCCGATGGGTGCATAAAATTATGATACTACTTATTGTAAGAAGCTTCAGTATAAACCGTGTTTAATATAATGGATTGTATTGGGTGAATAATGGTGTTAAACATGACCGCAACTTAGTTATTACATGGTTGACTTCATTATGTTTATCACTTAATTCATTATTCTTTTAGATCTAGATTTGGAATATACTTTGTGGAATTTTTTGTTGTTTATGGATTTGAATACATTACATCTTCATTACGTTCACATCTTCAACAAAAAAATATAAGGAGGGGCCTGGGTACCTTTGCGTGCTTTGGGTGAGAACTCAACTTAGGTTGGGTGTTGTACCAATATGGTGGGTTGTTCATGGTAAATTCTAGGATGCATCATTGGTTCTGTTGTCGGGATCTATTTTTCAATTGTTTTCAAGATTGTTTGCGATAAAGATGTACCCTGACCCTAGAAAGTATTGAGGAGTGGATAAAATATCTAGAAGAATAGTACGCACGGAGGTTCACCACCGGATATGAGTTTAACAATGCACGTGGGTGGAAAAGAATATGTATGACTATCTGTATGAGATATTCTTTTTTATTTTCCTGGTAGAACTGTATGAGTGGCTAGTTGCTTATGCGTCTAAATGAAATTAGAGGTATCACACACTTTTCTGGACATAGGAATAATTTCAAGCCTTGTATGATGCTGATCTGATTTAGACACACACTTTGTGGATACTTGGTTCCATGGTGTTTTGAATAGCTATATCCTGGAATACTCAATTTCCACTTATTCTTGCTCATAGGTAGCTGAGTTCCAATTTTTATGGTATCCTAGGGGAACTTACTTGCAAGGAATTCCATTGGAGATTAAGATCTTGATGCTAACCCCGAATTTAGAGGAAAAGACGATGGTTAGCTAAACCCCACAAAATGTGGGGAAGGAGTAGGTTTGGTGAAAGATGACAAAATTAGTGGCAAAGAGGTAGAGAGAAGAAAGGTGGCATGAGTACAATGAGGCACATGAGAAGGAGATAGAGAAGCAGCGTGAAATTATAGAGCAAATGTCATTAAGGAGAGAGATGGCTTGCGAAGGATTTAGATCTCATGGAGAAGGCATGGAGCCAAAACATCAAAAACTATGCCATTTTGGAAAGCATAAAGGGAACCCTCTCCACTCACACAAGAGTGCATCAAGAGAGACGACTTGAGCCATAAGCACACATTTGAATCTACTTGGAAACCTAGGCATCATGCTTGGTTTTCTAGTACCTAGTACATCCAATAGTTAGCAAGCTAATTTGGGCAATAGGGAAGCAAGAGTAAGTCACATAGAAAGTACATCAATGGTAGGGAAAACGTCTTCATTGTTGTTTGGAGGTACCTTTTTAGGAGCATCAATATCCCGGAATACTCAATTTCTACTTATTCTTGCTCAAAGGTAGTTGAGTTCCAATTTTTACGGTATCCTAGGGGAACTTACTTGTAATGCATTCCATTGAGATTAAGATCTTGATGGTAACCCTAGATTTAGAGGAAAAGATGATGGCTAGCTAAACCTCACCAAATGTGGGGAAGGAGTAGGTTTGGTGAAAGATGGTAGACTTAGTGGTAGAGAGACAGAGAGAAGAAAGGTGGCATGAGTACAATGAGGTGCATGAGAAGGAGATAGAGAAGTAGCGTGACATTGCAGAGCAGATGTCATTGAGGAGAGAGATGGCTCGTGAAGGATTTGGATCTTATGGAGAAGACATGGAGCCAAAGCATCAAAAACTACCCCATTTGGGAAAGCATGAAAGGGAACCCTCCCTAGACTCACACATGAGTGTGTCACCAAAGACAACCTAAACCACAAGCGCGCATCTAAATCTACCCATAAATCTAGGTGTCATGCTTGGTTTTCCAAAGACTATTACATCCAATAGTCAAGCAAGATAATTTTACTAGCACGGAAGTAGGAGTAAGTCACATGGAAAGTACATCGATGGTAGAGAAAACATCTTCATTGTTTTTTGGGTACCTTTTTAGGCGCATCATCTATAGTGAATTCAAGTACACAAAATTTGGAGCTCATTTTTGGGAGTACTACCACCACGCAGACTATAGGAGTTCAAGATATAGTACTACTATTGGGACATGTTATCCAAAATAAGCCCATACTTATTTTTGGCTAACTCCTCCTCCTTTTCCTTTGTTGGTACTTAAAATGAATTTTTTTCACACCTCACGGACTCAAAATTTTCTAGGTATTGCTCCATCAGATAGAGAATTTTCTTACCTTTCCAAAAAGGTAAAAGATTCCTCCTAAAGCCTTGTAATTTTTTATTTATGGCTCGGTAGGGTTGGGAGGGGAAATTTTCCCTAGACATGCTCACAGCCAATGAAAAGATGCCACGTGTTAGGGTAGAGCAGAGGCGTCGGGAGGATTTTGGAGTTTTTGGCATTTGGTCAAAGGGTGCAAAGGAAAATTTTGGCCCACAGGCCGACGAAGGAAGGAAATGGGTTGGTGTGGGCCCACGGAGGAAAACTTGGCACTTAGCCCTTTGGGGGTTAAAATGCCCAAAGTCAAATTTTAGCCCGCAGCCCGCGAAGGAGAAAATGGAGAAAAATTGCTTAAGGCCCACGGATCATCTTGAAGCCGACACGTGTCATGCGAGAGTGGAGGGGAATGGAGTTGTTTGAGAAATTTTCTAAAATCTAAAAAAGGGAAAAAGGCAAGAAATGATCTTGCGATCCCATCAGCGAATCGGAGAGTGCCAAGTGTCCACATCATCGGCGATGACCGGTGGACCCACGGAGATTTTTGGGAAATTTTTCCAAAAGTGCTAATAGTCAAATTTGGGTCCATGGACCCGTTTTCAAAATCCCATTTTTCAACCAAGTGTGCCCTAATTTTTACCTTGGATTTTGTGCTCTAATTTTCCCTAATTTTGTCGTATTTCTTCAGAGGGCCATATCTTTCAAACTAGAGGTCATTTTTTCTTGATTTTTGTGTCGTTGGAAAGATATTGATCTCCTCTATGCATTAGAGGAATAAAAACATCATTTTTGTAGGTTTTGATGGAGAAAATGTTAAAAACATCTTTCATGCCTTCAATGTGTATCAGATTGCTTAGAACAGGTCATTTTCTACTCGATCCACCATGGTTACCTTCTTCCACATGCCAAGGATGGAGAATCAGCTCGATTTGATGGGGGAAAACCCTAAAATGTCTTCTCATGCCATAAATGTGAGATCAGATTGCTTCAAGACAACATTTTATTCTATTTACTATTTTTGTTTCTCCAGCATGCAAGGCAGAAACAAAGCTCGATTTGATGGGTTTGTAGGGTGATTTGAAAGGATTAATGGCGGGTGGTTGAGCCTAGAGATCTGATTTGCTTCCTCCTCTATTTTCTCTTTCTTTGTTTCAGCTATAAATGGAAGGGATTTGATCTTTTGTAATGTTGGACTTTTTCTCTTGCAAGCTCTCATTTTCTCCTTAGCAGGTGGATTTGAAGGAGTTTCAGACCTCTCATACAGGCTGCAACACATATTTTTTCCTCCTTTCCATTGTAATGCATTGTATTAAAAAATTGGAAATGATAATGCATGCTTTGTGAATGATTTTTTCAATCCTTTCATGTTTTATTATTGTCTTCTGATCCTTAATTATATCTTGGCAATATGTGCATGTTTTGTGTTACACTCTTATGATCTGTGTTTATTTGCAAGACAGAAGTTCATCACTCCTTTGGTGTATCACCATTTTAGCTTAGTTTTGTTTCCTTTTTTACATCTTCAACTCTGTCTCCTTGGAATTTAAAGTAGGATTTAGCATTAAACCTCTACAAATTCATGCATACACCTAAACAGAGGGGTAAGAACCAACTTTCTTTAGATATTTTTCTCATCGTGCAAGGTCCCACACCTTGGAGAAAACTCAATGTTGTGCAATCACACTAAATGACCCAATTCTAGACTACAGATCTGAAGGTCATTTAGGGGGTGTTGTAGATTTGCACTAATAGTTTTAGCACACCTGGTGGGACCTTAGAGGTCTTCATCTTCATTGCAACCAAGTTGATGTGTAATTTTTGCAAGTTTCTTGCTTGAAAGAGCCTTGATTTCCAAATCTGAGACTCCAAAAGGATAGAATCAACTAGTTTTAGTCATCCAAGCTTGAAAATTCATGAGAAGGATCTAAACAAGGTCAAGGACTAGAGAAGAAGGATTGTCTAACTATTTGCAATTATCCCTAGAAAGAGTAGAAAGAGGAAGAAGGATTCAAAGGGCTCTATATCCACCAAACAAAAATCTATCAACTCCTCCACCTGGTAGACCTTTCATCCAATCAACAAGGGTTCTCAGGATAATCAAAATGAAACAACCCAATCCTTATGTCAACTTTACTGGCAACATCCCACTTACTCTCAATGCATAAAACCTAGTTCCAATTACAGCATTAAAGAACATCCCATACTTTACTGGAGAAAATCAGACCACTCCTGGTGATCATGTCAAAGACATTGCTAATGTTTGTGCAATCCATGAGATTGTTGAGATGGAAATTATTTTCAAATTGTTGGCATATTCATTCAAAGGGAAATCATTGCAATGGTTCAGGACCTTGAGGCAGGCTCTATCCAAAATTGGAACTAGTTGTGCACAACCCTCCATAACCAATTTAGAGAGAAAGGGGACAACTTGTCTCTATTAGAGTAACTGACAACTATCAAGAGAGCTCCCAATGAGTAGCTAACAAACTTCAATTTCAGATTTCAAAGAACATGGGTTAGAATCCCATTGGCAGTGAGGCCAACAACTCAAGGTAATTTCTTATACTTTCTCAAGGCTTTAAATTCTAACATTTTTATGTTGATCTAATCCATGGGAGGTAAAACTCTACTTGTAGCTTACACCATCACCATTAGGGCTGAAAATTGTTTGATCTAAGATGGTAAAATTTCACCTAGGTGACCTATGCCCTTATATCCAAAGTTGGGAAGCCCAAGTACTATTCAAGCACCTACTTTAGCTCCTGTTCCCACCCCTAGAAACTAGAGTTCAAATGAAACTTATACTTCATCCTCTAGTGCCTCAAATGAGATCTAAGAAGTTATGAAACAATTGCAAAATTTGGGCAATGAGTTGGTTACACTCAAGAGAAAACAAACTCAAAGTTTTAGGCCTTCTTATCAACCTCAAACTTAGCCTAATAGACAACCGTATAAGCCTAATAGGCCACCCAACCCAGTTGCAAATCAAAATCAAGTAAGGCTTCTTGCTAATAGACAATTTCAGCCCTATAACCCTAATGTTGCATCTACCTCTAAAGCCTTAGTGCCAGTGTAAAATAATATAGCTCAACAATATGACTTGTGTTTCCCATGCAATGAACCTCACAACCAATCTATGTGCTTCAATGGTGTTTTGAACCAAGCCTTGATGGTGACAACAACAGTGTAGATATTGAAGCGAGTCTAGAAATAGACCTACAACAATAGACATCTCAACAAGATATAACTCGAAATGAGACTAGACTTGTGAATTGGCGAGTCAAGATTTTTGTGGTATAAGTCAAACACCTTCTCAAAGTGTAGCAGCTAACACATAGTCAAAGAAGAGGAATATTGGTGAAGGGCAGTCATTAGATCCAAGTGATTCACAACCTTCCATCACTCCACAAGGTGTTGGAAAGAAAAATGCAGTTCCAAATGTGTAAGGACAGTCCAAACCACCTTCTAGACCAGCTCAAATGCTAGCCGTTTTGTAGCCCATGTACAAAAAAATGTGCGAGACTAAAGGGCGAAAAAGATATGGTTCATCCCCATTTAACATCATTGAACAAATGAAGAAGACCAATGTGAACATATCCATGTGGGAGTCACTATCCATCCCAAGAAAAAGGGATCTATTACAACCTACCATGAAGAATTGGTCAACCTCAAATCAGCTAGCTCATATGCAAGAGAAGTTACTCACAAATACTACTCACTGAGGGGAATCATGGAGGACATCAAGGTAAAATTTAAAGTCCCCTCCATTGTATGTTTCAATGATCATTGGGGATAAACTAGTACATAATTGTATGATTGATTCTAGGGCAAGTAGTTCCATGATGCCCAAGCAAATAGCTGATTAGTTGGGCCTTTAATATGAAGTCATATCCAAGGGGTGGTGCAATTAGATGGGATAACAAGAATAACAGCTTGGGGTAGTTAAATATTTGAGCCTTACTTTGCATGCATGCCCCAATGTCACTATTTTGCAAGATGTGTGTTGGTGATAGATTTTCCACCACTCTTTGTCATATGTTTGTTAAGGATTTTATAGCTAGAATTGGAGGCTACCTATTTGTTGACTAGTCACATGTGCTGTTTAGGACAAGGTACGGATCCAAGGACATAATTAGGTATGAACCTATTAAAAATTTCACATTGAGCCTCATACTCCAAGCCTAATCAATGCCAACTGTTCAGCATTTGATCAAGAGGATTATCCAAGCACACATGAAGCTGACACCAAATTTGGAAGCATTCTAGATTTGACTCTTGATGAATGGGAAAGCAAGGTACATAATTTTGATCCCTACAAGGAAATAGAGGAATCTGAACTAGGAGTCTATTACATGCATGAAGAAAATCAGCCTCTTCCTAACATCACCAAGCCAGACCATAAAGATGACAATGAGGTATGGCAGTTGTTCTTTGATGGATCAAGAAGTAGACAAGGTGTAGGAGGAGGAGCTATGCTTGTTTCACCTCAAGGCATTAAGTATTATTCATCTTTTAGATTTCAGTTTGCATGTTCTAATAACACTGTTGAATATGAGGCTTTGATACATGGATTGCATTGGTCAAGGAAGAGAGGCATCAAAAACTTACAAGTCTTTAGTGATAGTGAGCTGATTGTTAATCAAGTTAAAGGACAACATGCTACCAAGAATGACCTGCTCAAAATTTATAGGAATAGGGTGTGGTATATCATTGAGGATTTTAAGGGATTTGGCATGAACTCCATCCATAGGAAAGAGAACCAAGTGTTGATATGCTTGCAGCATTTGGAGCAACTTTTGATGTTGTGGAGAGTATCAAAAGAGATAAAATGCAGCCAAACATCCATGTGATTGTGAGGCCATCAGTGCTAGACAATAATGCAAGTTGGAAATTGTTTGAGAGTGACCAACAAATCATCAATTTCTCGCAAGAGGAAGTTGAGTTCTCAGCCAAAAATTAGGAAAAGTTGGGACAACAGTACGGTGATCAAGTGGTATAGCTGAGAACCAACAAACCACAAAAAGTACTTGTGACTTTAGAGTATATCTTCAATCCTAATGATCAATTTAGGAAGAAGAAAGTAAACATCCAAGTCAAGGGAGAGGATTCAGATCCCATCTCAGTTGGAGAAGGAAAGTCACTTCAAATTGGTAAAGTGAAAACCGAGTAAGAAAGGTATGAATTCATACAACTTTTCCCGAGTTCCTGGATGTATTTTCTTGGAGCTATGAACACTTGAGAGGTTTCAATCCCAAGCTATCTCAACACACAATTGAACTAGATCTAAGTGCTAAGCCCATCAGAAAAAATAAAACCGGTCAATCCACACATTGAGCCTCTCATGAAGAAGGAATTGAATAAGTTAATAGAGGCAAGTATCATATTCCCCATCAAGCATTCAAGATGGGTTGCAAACTTGGTTCCAGTTAGAAAGAAGAGTGGAGAAATTAGGTTGTGTGTAGACTTTAGAGATTTGAATAGAGCATCCCTCAAGGATCACTACCCACTTCCTTCTATGGAGCAGATTTTACAAGTTGTTGCTGGCTCTGAGAGGTTTTCATTGCTAGATGGTTATTCAGGGTATAATCAGATCATGGTAAAGGAATATGATCAGTTCAAAACAGCCTTCACCACTAAATGGGGAACCTATGCATATAGAAAAATGCCATTTGGGATGTCTAATGCCAGAGCTACTTTCTAAAGGGAAATGGATATGGCATTCAAGGGATTGATAAAAAAAATAGTGCTGATATACCTAGATGATATTACTATATTTTATAAAAGTGTAGAAAACTATCTCTTTCATTTGAGAGATGTGTTCCAAAGATGTAGAAGATTTGGAGTATCCTTGAATCCTAAAAAATGACTATTAATATCTCATGAAGGAAAAATCCTAGGTCACATTGTCTCCAAAGAATGGTTAGTAATTGATCAAGAGAGAGTTGAAGCAATAAGAGCACTACCATTTCCAAGTTATAAGAAGGCTCTTCAAAGTTTCTTGGGAAGAATCAATTTTGTTTGAAGGTTTGTTCCAAATTTTGCAACCCTTGTCAAGCCAATAACTATGATGTTGAAGAAAAGTGTGGCATTCAAATGGATAGCTGAAGGTAAGGAAATTTTTGAGGCAATAAAAGAAGCTATCTCACGGGCTCCAACTCATTAACCCAGATTTTTCCAAAGACTTCATCCTTTATGCATTTGGCGGTGGTGATACAATTTCTACAATTTTAGTACAACAGAACAAAGAAAATGCAAAGAAGCCAATTTCCTTCTTTATCCAAATATTGGAGGACTATGAAGTAAGGTATTCATTCATTGAGAAGCATGTTCTTGCAGTGATTAGGAGCTTGAATAAATTTAAGCATCTAGTTTCAAACAACAAGGTTCAACTGTTGGTTTCTCATGTGGGAGTTAAAGACTTCCTCCTCAACAAAGATCTAAATGAAAAATGTGCAGGTGGATTACTCTTATCATGGAGTATGAAATTGAGATAAAATTCACCAAGATGGTCTGAGGAAAGGTATTGTGTGAGAAATTGGCCTTGAGTCAACCAATTAAAGAAAGCAAATAGAAGAATGTTGTTTTGGTGCTGCAGGATAGCCAAGAACAAAGAGATGTTCAAGAAGAAAATGGTGGTGTGCTCACTCCTTGCTGGACCCAAGACATAATTCACTTCTTACAAATAGGCATGTTCCCTCCAGAGATGAACAAAGCCAAAATAAGACACTTCAGATTGCATTCTATTGTGTATGTACTTGTTGATGGAATCTTGTTCAAAAATGATATCAATGGAGTGTTGCTAAGGTGCATTGGGACAAATCAAATTGAGAAAATGTTAGAAGAGTTTCATATTGGATCAGCTGGGGGTCATTTTTCTCCAAGAGTGACAGCTCTCAAGATCATGAAGGCTGGTTATTATTCGCCCAAAGTGTTTAGTGATTGTTATGCATGGATCAAGAGGTGCAAGAATTGTGCATTCTTCATAGGCAAAGAGAGTTTATCAGCCCTTCCATTACACCCAATCTCAGTTGACCAGCCATTTATGCAATGGAGTTTGGACTTCGTTAGATTCATTAATCCAAACTCAAGCCAAGGGTACAAATGGATTCTAACAGCAAAAGACTACTTCACCAAATGGACTAAGGTGGTGGCACTCAAAGAGGAAAATAAATCTAGCATTCTAGACTTCTATGAGGGGATAAAAACCAGATTTGGTATACCTGCCACTATAATTTTAGATAATGTGTTGACATTCATAAGATCAAAGGTAAATAAATGAGCTATTAGAAATGGGATCTATTTGAGCACTTCATCAAATTATTAACCTCAAGGTAATGGCCATGATGAGTCCACAAACAAGAATCTATTAAGGATCATCAAGAGGAATCTTGATGAAAATAAGAGGACTTTGCACACTAAGCTCAAATCAACTCTATGGGATAATATGATAACTCCCAAAAGATCCACAGGTAACTCTCCATTTAGACTTGTTCATGGGAAAGAGGTAGTCTTGCCTATATCACTTGAGTTACCAACATTGGAACTCATGAAGTAATTGGAATTGTTGGAGTGTGAGCCCATGGAGGTTAGATATGCAGAATTGATGGAACTCCTAGAAACCATAGCACATGTAGCTCAAATAATGGAAAAGGACCAAGCATTGATCGGAGAAGCTTTGATAGGAAATCTAAGGCTAGAAATTTCCAAGTTGGAGATTTAGTGTTGAAATGGGATGTAGACCAAGTAAAGATAGGAATGCATTCAAAATTTTATGCCATTTGGAGTGGCCCCTAAATGTTCAAAAATGCAAAAATAGCAATGCCTTTCAATTGTCTACATTGGAGGGTGAGGAACTATAGATTCTAGTTAATGGAATCCATCTAAAGCATTGCTACTAGAAGGGAAACTTCTCACCTTATACATATTAGCTTAGATTCTTTTCATTCCTCCAAGTGCTTATGCACATTGTTTTGTTGTAGCTTAGATTTACATTTCCCTAAGTGCTTTGGCACAAGTTTTGTTGCCCCAAGGATGCATCTTTTGCAGATCATGTTCCAGGTCAAAGTGATTTTTCTACTCTCACAAATCTTCATCTTAGATATTTTCTAATGAATTAAGAGTAACAAGAATTTGAGTTCATGATTCCATGCCTAATGGAGGATTCAAGGTAGCTGGTCATTTCATCTAGCAAGTAGATGACCCCTCTAAGTTACCAAAAGTGTTATCCAAAATAATCCCATGCTTATTTTTGGCTAACTCCTTTTCCTTTTCTGGTACTTAAAATGAATTTTTTGCATGCTTCAGGGAGTCAAAATATTATGGGTATTGCTCCATCAGATAGAGAATTTTCTTACCTTTCCAGAAAGGTAAAATATTCCTCCTAACTCCTTGTAATTTTTGAGTTATGGCTCGACGGGGTTTGGAGGGGAAATTTTCCCTGGATAGGCCTATAACCAATGAAAAGATGCCATGTGTCAGGGAAGAGTAGTGGGTGTCGAGAGGATTTTGGAGTTTTTGATGTTTGGTTAAAGGGAACAAAGGAAAATTTTGGCCCATAGGCCCAACGAAGGAGGGAAATGGGTTTGTGTGGGCCCATGAGAGGAAAACTTGGCACTTAGCCCTTTGGGGGTTATAATGGCCAAAGTCAAATTGAGCCCGCAGCCCACGAAGGAGAAAATGGAGAAAAAATTGCTTGAGGACTGTGGATCATCTTGAAGCCAACACATGTCATGTGGGAGTGCGGGGACACGAAGTTGTTTGAGAAATTTTACAAAATCTAAAAAAGGGCAAAAGGCAAGAAATGAGCCCGTAATCCCATCGAGAATCGAGAGAACACCACATGTCCACATCAGCGGCAGGTGGCGACTGCGGAGATTTTTGGGAAATTTTTCCAAAAGTGCAAAAATTCAAATTTTGGCTCATGGACCCATTTTCAAAATCTGATTTTGCCACCAAGTGTGCCCTAATTTTTGCCTTGGATTTTGTGCTCTAATTTTCCCTAAATCTTTAGAGGGCCATATCTTTCGAACCAAAGCTTAGTTTTTCTTGATTTTGGTGTCGTTGGAAATATATTTATCTCCTCTATGCATTAGAGTAATAAAAACATAATTTTTGTAGGTTTTGATGGAGAAAATTTTAAAAACATCTTTCACACCTTCAATGTGTATCAGATTGCTTAGAACAGTCATTTTATGCTTGATCCACCATGGTTACCTTCTTCCATATGACAAGGATGGAGAATCATCTTGATTAGATGGGGAAATCCCTAAAATGTCTTCTCATGCCATAAATGTGAGATAATATTGCTTAGAAGACAACGCTTTTATTCTATTTACTATTTTTGTTTCTCCATCATGCAAGGTAGAAACAAAGCTCAATTTGACAGTTTGCGTAGGATATTTGAAAGGATTAATGGCAAGTGGTTGAGCCTAGAGATCTGATTTTCTTCCTCCTCTATTTTCTCTTTCTTTGTTTTAGTTATAAATGGAAGGGATTCGATCTTTTGTAATGTTGGATGTTTTTCTCTTGCAAGCTCTTATTTTCTCCTTAGCAGCAGATTTGAAGGAGTTTCAAACCTCTCATACAGATACAACACATATTTTTTCCTCCTTGCCATTGTAATGCATCGTATTTAAAAACTGAAATGATAATGCATACTTTGTGAATGATTTTTTTAATCCTTTCATGTGTTATTATTGTCTTCTGATCCTTCATTATATCTTGGCAATCTGTGCATGTTCTGTGTTACACTCTTATGATCTGTGTTTATTTTTAAGACAAAATTTCATCACTCCTTTGGTGTATCACCGTTTTAGCTTAGTTTTGTTTCCCCCTTTTTGCATCTTCAACTCTATCTCCTTGGAATTTAGAGTAGTATTTAGCATTGAACCTCTGTAAATTCATGCATACACCTAAACAGAGGGGTAAGAACCAGCTTTCTCTAGAGATTTTTCTCACCTTGCAAGGTCCCACACCTTGGAGAAAACTCAATGTTGTGAAATCACACTAAATGACCCAATTCTAGACTGCAGATCTGAAGGTCATTTAGGGGGTGCTATAGATTTGCACTAACAAGACACAGGAAGTACATCTTCTGTTCTACTTCTAGCTACAGGTGGAGGATCAGGGGGTGTAGTTGGCTCTAGTTCTTGTGTATTTGGTGGTTCTGGAGGCAAAGAAAACATAGGAGGTTTATGATCAGGTGGGCAGGGTCTATACCAACCCCAGAATATTTACATCAAGATGTATCTTCATATTCTAGAGTATAGGGGCATAGAATATGTTGTTGAACACGTGCACATGTGTGAGATACTGTGGCTCGTAAAAGGAATCATGAATTTTGAGTGAAAGGGAAGTCAATTTGGAACTACATTGTAGGGACGTGCACATAGTTGGTACATGAAGCTTGACCCTAATCAAACTTGTGTAGATTATTTAGCATTCAAAGATGTATTCCTTAAAGAGTTATATATCCATGAATTTGAGAAAAAGATTATAAGCGCACTCAAAGATATTAAACAAGAAACTACTAAAAGTGTCTGGGAGTATGATGCCCATTTCAAAACACTTTTATCTAATATTTCTTATGATATTCATGCAAGCTAGCATGTACAATGGTTCATTGGAGGTTTGATCACACCTTTTAGAAGGGCTCTGTCACATAAGACATACATTGATCTGTGTAAAACACTTGAAGTAGATTTACATGCTGAGGTAGTTGGGAGTATAGACATTGGAGTCAGCCCATTCTTGGAAGCACATATTACAACATGAAAAAGGAGATGGAGAAACTATCTACGAATTAGGCACATGAGACGTGCACCGATATTTGGTATACAGACTGTGAAGTGGAGGGGCACACCAAAGATAGTTGTCCCTGCAGAACAATACGTTCATTATTTCTAGACTGTGAGATATGTCACCTGAACCCTGATCCCCACCATTTCCCATTATTACAAAATGTGATAAGGAAGAATGTATCTTGCTATTGTAATATTTTCTGGTCCACGACTCATGATACAGAATATTACATGTTGATTGGTCAAATCCATGATGTTATAGATATTGGTGTGTGATAGACAGGAGTATCAGATAACTCTAAGGGTAAAGGTGAGCATCAGGATCAAAATCACAATTAAGCACATTATGATCAGAATGCGGGGTTCTATGAAGGAGGACATGGTAGAGGTTGAGGATACTATGGTGGATTTGAAGATCGATGCCATGGTGGTGGACGAAGTGAATTACCTCATGGAACATGCTTTACATGCGGATCACCTGACCACTACAGACGTGAATTTCCTCAGAATATTACGTGTTCTTTATGTGGGAAGAATCATAGCTATGAGGAATTCCCGATCTATATGAGCATATTAGTGTTGAGCGAGACAATTTATAACACTTAGAAGAAGGAATACGAAGATTCGTGTGGAAGAGAAGAGCACGTTCAAAGGCACGGGAGGATCGGAAATGAATCACATGCAGAGGACAAAAGACAGATTCAGGACTTAGCCATTTTCACTATTATTATGATCTATTTTTGGAAGGTGGCATGTAGAGCACATAAACCGGGAAAATTCTTACATGACACGCATCAAATTTTTTAGAAGAGCAACTATAGAGTGCTTTGCATGGATATGGGATAAGAATAGAGTTTCTCCTACCAGTTAACTGGGAGAGGTCCATTATTTGCATTCTTGCATGTGAGCCTAATATTGAAAAGGTGCATGTCTATTTTTAGCATGTGACCTATTTTAGGATTAGATAAGTGGTGAAGGGTAATACCCTACGCTTATAAATACGTAATGAATTGCGTAGTATAAAGAGGATATATGTAAGAATTGGATTATTGTGTGAATGTTGTGTTAGAACTGTTACGTGCATTAGCATATAATGCTATTATTATAAGAAGCTTCTATGTATTCCTATGTTTTTATATAATGGAATGTATTTTCTGAACCAAAGTATTAATCCTAAGTATAATTGGCTCTTGCATGCTTGATTTCATCATGATTATCATTTAGTTTGTTGTTCTCTAGAACTAGATCTGTACATGCACTATAGAATGATGTATTAATTATGGATCTGAATGCATTAAGTCTTCATCATGCTAACATCCTACAACAACAACCCTAAGATGGGCCTAGTACCTTTGCATGGTTTGAGTGAGCACTCGGCCTAGGCCGAGTGATGTGTCGCGCACCTAGGTGTTTACTAGTAAATTCTAGGCTACATCATTGGTTTCATTCTTTGGGACCTCTTTTTCAATTATTTTCAGGATGGTTCATGATGAAGACATATTGGTTGACCCTAACAAGTTTTGAGGAGTGGATACATGACCTAAAATAAGAATACGCATGGAGGTTCAACACTGGATATGATTTTGATGCACGCACTTGGGTGGAGAAGAATTTATATGACTATTTGTACGAAAGATTCTTTGTTATTTTTCTAGTAGAATTGTATGAGTGGCTGGTTGCTTATGCATCTAAATGGAATTGGAGGTATCACACATTTTTGGATGTAGGAAGAATTTCAGACCCTTTATGATGTTGATCTGATTTGGACTCACACTATGGATACGTGGTGTTTTGAATAGTTATATCTTGGAGTACTCAATTTCCACTTATTCATGCCCAGAGGTAGCTGAATTCAATTTTTACGATATCTAAGGGAACTTACCTGTAAGGCATTCCAATGGTGATCAAAAATTTTATGGTAACACTGAACTTAGAGAGTAAACTAATGGCTAACTAAAACCCACCACGCGCAGTGCATGAGCAAAGCTTGGTGAAAGATGGTATACCTAATGACAGAGAGGTAGAGAGAGGAAAGGTAGATTTATATAGTGAGGCATGTGAGAAGGAGGTAGAGAAGAAGTGGGATTTTGTAGAGTGAATGGCATTGTGGAGAGAGATAGTTCATGAAGGATTTGAATTTCATGTAGAAGACATAAAACCTGAGCATCAGGAACTCCCTCATTTGGGAAAGCATGATAGGGAAACCTCCTCATCCTCACATAGAAGTGTGCCGTAAAAAAATGATCTGGGCTATAGGTGCACATTTGAATCCACCTAACAAATTTTCCCTTACGCTTGGTCTTCTAGTATCTAGTACAAAAATAGTCAACAAGCTAATTCAAGCAGTGGGAGAGTATGAGTGAGTCATATAAGAAGCACAATGATGGCAACACAAATGGCTTCATTGTTATATGGAAGTACCTTTTTAGGTGTATCATCCGCATAGAATTTGGGTGTGTGGACTTTTGTACTCTCTTCTAGGAGTAGTAATACTTTGCAGACTGTTGGGGTATAGTTCAATACTAATGGTGGGACACATTGAAGTACATCTTCTGGTCCAACCCCAACTATAGGTTTGGGATTAGGAGGTATAGGTGGCTCTAGCTCCAGTGGATCTAGTGGTTCTAGAGGCAGAGGAAACACAAGAGGTTTTGGATTAGGTGGGCAAGGTCCACACCAACCCCATAATATTTACATGGAGATGTCTCTTCATCTCCTAGAGTATAGGGGTATAGAATATTTTTTTGAACACAAGCACATGTGTGAAATACTATTACGCGTAAAATAAATCATGACTTCTGAGTGTAGGGAAAGAAAATTTTCTACTACGTTACAAGGGCACACACACAACAGGTATAGAAAGTTTGACCCTGATCAGACTTGCGTAGACTATACAACTTTAAAATATGCTTTCCTTAAAGAGTTTCACATCCTTGAGTTTGAGCTAAAGAGTATAAGTGTGCTTAAGGATATTAAACAAGGAACTAATGAAAGTGTTAGAGAGTATGATGCTCATTTCAAAACACTATTATCTAAGCTTTCTTATGAGATTCATGTAATACATCATGCACAATGGTTCAAAGTGGGGCTTGATTACACCTTTTAGAAGGGAACTATCACATAAGACATACACTAATCCATGTGAAGCACTTGAAGAAACTTTATGCGCTGAGGTAGTTAGAAGTATAGACACTGGGGTGAGCCCATTTTTAGAAGCATAGATCACAGCTATGGTGAAGCAATTGGAGAAGCTATCGAAAAATTTAGCACATGAGACGTGCACAGGGATTTGGTGCACAAATTGTGAAGTGGAAGGTCACACAAAGGATATTTTTCCCCCAAATATCTATGCGCTCACTATTGTTAGACTATGAGATATGCCATTTAAACCATGATGCTAGTCGCTTCCCATTACTACAACATGTGATAAGAAAGAACGGCTCTTGTTACTGTAAAATTTTTAGGTCTATAACTCATGACATGAAAGACTTTCAGCTGATTGGTTAGATCCATGATGCTATAGATATTAGTGTATGATAGACAGGATTTTTAGATAACTCTAAAGGCAAGAATGAGCATCAAGATTGGGATCACAATCAGGTGTGCTATGATCGAAATGAAGGGAATTTTGAAGGTGATCATGGTAGAGGTTGAGGATACTGTGGTGGATTTGTAAGATGAGGTCGTGGTGGTGGAAGAGGAAAGTTCCCTCACAGAACATGTTATACATGCGGATATCCTGACCACTACATGCATGAATGTCCTCAGAATATTACATTTTCTTTCTATGGGAAGAATCATAGTTATGAGGAATGCCCATACTTGTATGAGCATCTTAGTAAGAAGCATAAACAAGAAAACAAAGGCACAAGGATGGTTAGGATACAAAATTCTATGGAAAATCATTGGATGCCCAAGTTGGAACCAAAATATGAGGCATTGCAAGTAAGGATCGCTACCCACTTTGAAGCAGCGTGCACCAAAGAAGCATTACAACAGAAGCCTACCATCACTAAGGAGGAGGTTCTACATGCATGGTACCCAGATCCTACCCATCAGAAGGAGTTTTATCAAGAAACCATGGAGGTACTCAGAAATCTTCAGGGTGAAATACGTATTTAAAGGAGCAATCACGGAAGATGGAGGAAAAGAAAACATCATATATGGATGAATTGAAAGAGGTGTACAAGATGTTGTGCCAGAGAATATCATTCCACCGTTAGGTAATTTTTTAAAGGGAAACACTCCATGCGTAAGTATTGAGATTAGATCAAGATCCTACATGTAAATCTTCCCCCTCGTAGCCTAGATTATGACAAGGAAATCACTTTGAATGTTGTTGTGGATGGGTGGTTATTGAGTAATATATTGATTGATATAAGTGTGAAAGTCAATGTTATTACTTTAGATGCATGGGTACAAATGGGTAGACCCCCATTACAACCATCCTTTAATGTAGTGTTCATGGCTAATCAAAATAAGGCCACTCCCATTGGAGTTTTAGAAAATGAATCCATTACCATACAAGGAGCCAAGTTCACTGGATATTTTGAGGTCTTAGCACTTGCAGAGGAAGATAGCTTCCTAGCTATACTAGGGCATCCATGGTGCTATGCAAATAATTCTGATCTTCGGTTCAACAAGGGTTATATTAGATTTAAACTCAAGGATGAAAGGGTTATTATCCCATTAACAGATGGAAAATCTGCACCCTATGTTGAGCCCTTGAGTGAAGAAGACCTTAATCAGATTTATGTATGCACCATCCAGGATCTCAAGATACTTAAGCCATCTAAATAAGGAATCATTTAGTGGGAGGATGCAAAGTCTATCAGTGCAACACAAGTGTTGCTTATGATAATTGGGCTCCTATCACTTATGAGTTGGTAGGACGTGAAGTAAAGAGCATATTCACTAGGGATTGCAGACCATGTTATATAAGGAGAATAGGTAACAAATCAGTACCTCATTACATCATAGAAGGAGACCCATTGATGTTCCCGTACACCATGGAGGGACAATGCATAGACCAATTAGAGAGAAGGAATATGCTAGCATATACCCTACACAGACATCATCATGCTGGTGGGTGGTCCACAAGGATAATCTTGTAGGATGGAATGAAATTAGGATTTCTTTTTCCACTAGGTTCTTCAAGAGCAATGCACCTACTAAAATATGCACTTATCATGGTAATAAACTTGTTCATAACCACATTCAGTAGTGTGAGAGACTCGGAAAAAAGGGAAAGAATATTTTCTACCTTCCCTCTAGGTGCACAAGTTTTATTCCACATTACAAGGTTGCATGCATGCTTGGTATGTCTATGCAGAACTTCGTAGAGAGATTGGAAATTGGAAGGATTTAATTATAGGAATGGCCTAGATGTTTGACTTCTTCTCTACCAAACCTCCGGTGGAAGAAGCATTAAAGTTCATAAAGCGCTTAACTATGGGGGATAATGCCAAGGTGGAAGAACTCATTCAAGATTTATTTGATGAAGGGGACTCAAGAGCACATTTTGTTGAAGAAATAGAGACAGATGCCACACTACTTAAATGTGCTTTCATTGAGCAAGAAAAAGGAAAAATGGTCTACCTAGTGGATGATGAAGAAGTATAAAATTTGAATGTAGACCATTCAACAGGTATGTGTGAGGTGTTGGACAATGCAAATAAGGCCATGCACGCCTATCATGAGCCTATGAAAACAAAGAAAGTAAATATTGGATCAGATGCTTAGCCTAAGGAGGCCATAATTGGAGACTATGGGTCATAATTTGAAGTGGAAAAAATCATAGAGTTATTACTAGATTATCAAGACTTATTCCCTTGGGGTACCATGAACTTAAAGGCATACATAATTCATTAGGAGAGATGATGATAAATATTAATGAGGGTGCGCACCTCAGCTAGAAAGACACCCTATAGGATGAACCCTAACTTGTGCAAAAAGGTCAAAGATGAGATTGAAAAAATGTTGAAGTTTGGAATCATTAAGCCCTTTGATGAGTCGAATGGGTTAGTCTAATGGTGATCGGTATCAAGAAGGATGGTCGTATTAGGATCTGTGTGGACTACAGGGAGTTGAATGCTGCATGTGTGACTGACCCCTTTCCTACACCATTCATTGAGGAAATACTAGAAGGAGTTACAGGTGCGAAATCTATTCATTTACAAATGGGTTCTCTGGGTATCATTAGGTTAGGATTTTCCAGGAGGAATAGGAAAAGACTACTTTTACTACTGGAATGAGGCATATTTTCCTATACGGTGATGCCTATTGGATTGAAAAATGTGCCTAGTGTATTTTCATGCATAGTTTTTCAAGTGTTTAAATATTTTATTCACAACTTCTTCCAGTTTATTTAGATGATTGGACAAAGGCATGGAATTGTTAAGGATCATTGTGAAAATCTACTCTTAGTGTTTGAATTATGTAGACAGGTGAGTATCTCTTTAAACATCAATAAGTGCATATTTTCTACACCATTTGGAATACTATTAGGACACATAATCTACAAGGATGGTTTATTGGTTGATCCAAATAAGGTTAGCCATTATTAGCCTCAAAGATCCTACCAGTCAAAGTGAGGTGCGCAGATTCTTTGTTCACGCAGGTATTATAGAAAATTCATAAAGGGATAAGCCAAGGTTACCGCACCTTTGGAGGAGTTACTGAAAGGAAAAGGTACATTCTACTGGGGAGAATTGCAATAGCGCACATTCGAAACATTAAGGAGAAACTTACTACCACACCTATTCTCGCTTTCCTTCATGGGACCAACCATTTCATGTACATGTGGATGCCTCTAATATGACCATTGAAATGGTGTTGGCTCATCCTGGAGAAGGTATTATAGATCATCCTATCTATTTTACTAGTAGAAAGTTGACTCCCACATATTAGAATTACAAAACTACAGAACGTAAAGCTTTGTCAATGATCTATGTGTTACATAAATTCAGATAGTACCTGCTAGCTACACCATTTGTCTTTTATAAAAATCACACGACATTGAAGAATTTGGTGAACAAGCCCTTTTTACAGGGGCACATATATAAATGGGTACTCTTATTTCAATAATTTAATTTTACAATTGTGGTAAAACTAGGGAAAATTAATTTTAGACCATACCATTTATCCAAAATAAAGTCAGGAGAAGAGGCACAGGCTATTAAAGATACCATTCACAATGCACAATTATACATGTTACAATGCGCACCATTGGATTTAGAGGACAATGTTTTCTTTCTACGAACATGTATGGCATAAGAAGGAATGAAATCCTTAGAGAATAAATAACTTCTTATACGCGCGAAACCCTATATGTTGATTAACGGTGACCTATATAAATTAAGCAAGGATGAATTATTGCATCGTTGTGTAATCGGAACATGGGTGCATATATATTATAGAAGAATATCATGTTGGTATTGCAGGTGGCCAATATGTAGGTGACGCTAGTGCATGCAAGATTTTACTTGTTGGATTATGGTGGGAAACCCTATATAAAGATTGTAAGGCATATTTTAAGGCTTGTGATCACTATCAACACCTTGGGAAACTAGGTCAATGAGATGAAATACCTCTAAGACCTATTACTAGTGCAGAACCGTTTGAGAAATGGGCTATTGATTTTGTGGGTCCTATTTCACCAGCCGCATGTAAGACTGGATCATGCTATATCATCACTTGTACAGACTATTTGATAAGGTGGGCAGAAGCAATGCCTACAAAAGATTGTACAATGGCTACATCAACTAGGTTTCTATGGGAAAATATTATTACAAGGTATGGATGTCCTTTGAGTTTGACCAGTGATAGGGGAACACATTTTTGAATGAGACAATCATAATTTTATTGGATGAGTTTATGATTATGCACCATAAGACTACACCCTATCATCCTCAAGAAAATGGAACTGCTGAGGCTTTCAACAAAATTTTGATCCAGACATTGACAAAAATATGTGATGTTGGAAGAAAGGATTGGGATGATAAAGTGTCTATAGTGCTTTGGGAATATACAACAACATATAAACAGTTGAACGAAGCCACACCATTTCAGTTAGTATTTGGCACGGAAGTAGTTCTTCCTATAGAATCCATGCTACCTTCTTTGCATATTGTGCACAATGGAGGTTTAGATGATGAACAAGCATTAGAATAAAATATTGAAAAGTTAACCAAGATGGATGAGTGATGAGCAATAGCACATTGGATTCAAAAACAAGAAAAGGCTAGGTAGAAAGCATGACATGATAGGCACATCAGGGATAAAAAGTTTGAGATTAGACAAATGGTGCTCTTTTATGATTCTAAGTTTTTGCGCCATCCAGAAAACTCAAGGTACATTGGTTGGGGTCGTATGTTGTCACTCACATACTTGAAACAAGCACTTTTCAATTAGAGGTGCTTGATGGAATACGGGGTACTTCAATGAGAGTAGGCTGAAGCCCTACTATAAATAAGTCTTCTTGGTGTTTGTAATAAGGTAGTGTTTCCATTTAGATTAGGTTTTCAATTATGCATTTCCTTAATGTATTTCCTTCTTTGTCACTATGCTTTGTCAATTTAGTTGGTTTTTTTGTGTAATAAGCATGTTTGCGCACCAGAAGCTAATTATTATTTGAAGAATTTTTATGCGTAGAGGACTACACATACCATTAGTGTGGGGTGGTTATTGATATCCTAGTACAAGACTATTAAAAATAAGTATACATGAAAGGAACAAAATGCTATGGGTGTTATCCAAGTTGGAGAATTTTTTTGTAAAAAGAGATTGCTTCTGGAAACAAGGACCATAGGTGGAAATAAATGAAGAAACAAGTATAACACAAGGTAAGTAGGGGCCATGGGAACTACCAAGGGAAGGCAAAGTGGCAAGGTACTTGGGCACATGGAGGCACACTGAAGAGAAGTTCATGGCTAGAAGGTAGGAAGGAACGCTAGAAGGTTATATCTTGGGAGTGAAGATGTACCACATGGAGAGAAATAATATGGTCGAGTAATAAGAGGATTTTTGGTAGGTGAAGGAGCAATAAATGTACTAAATTTTTAAAAATATATATAAGGATGGGATGAGAGTTCATTCTTACCATTGCAATTGCAAGAATTTGAGAAGAGATAAGTGCAGACGATCCGAGAAAATTGTGTGGAGGTGTGAACAGTGTGAAATCAGATGTGGAGAGAAGATTTGTGCACAGAAGAAGCTTGCATCCCCATAGGTGAAGGGTTTGAGCAAAGTAGATGCATTATGAAAGAGCTAGGGCACATAATTTCCATTAGGGCATGAAGATTCGAATTAGGGTTTTAACTTGTTTGTTATAGAAGATAGAAAGGAGATATTTTCAAATGGCACCAAGAAAGCACTTGTAGCGGAGGATAAGGGAAGAAAAAGGTCAAAGTGGAAAAAGAAATTTCTCATACGAGTAATTTCTCAAAAATGTATTATCCGGAGGGCATGATTGTGGGACAAGAATGGGATTCCTACATTCATAAATGTGAGATCACCTATTACAACCATCACACACTAGATAATAAGAATGAACTAGATGCGTTGTTGAGAACGAAAACAAACAAACACATAATAGAAGACATGCCAATATACGATGACTCTAGAGAGAAGTTACTAAAGCAGATTGGAGTCTACCAGTTATATGAGCTGCCATATTTTGGAAAGTATGAACCATTGTATTTATGGTTGATAACCAAAGTTCATGAGTAATTATTCTACTTACTGGACGGACGGAGGGTTAGAATCACAACCACCTTGATTTCAATAGTGACATGATTAAGGGCCTCAGGAGCATATCTGGAGAGTGACTTAACAGATAAATTAGTGATCCTGGAGACAAGGAAGGAGCTAGGATATACCAAGATTCTGGGTGGCATGGATATTGATAAATTAAAGAAGTACCTAGTGGTACAGGCAGCAAATTTGCACATCTGATAAAAAAATTTAATGACCAAGAAAGGTGGTCGCAGGTGAATATAATGTGGCTACACAATGCAAGGAAAATGTCTTAAGGAGTAATCTACAATATTGTGGGTTACATAGTAGAGAAAATCATTGCATAAGTGTGTACAGGTGACAGAATTATTTTTGGCACTATTTTATTGTCTTTGGTGTTTATGGAGATTGGAGTGCCCGATGGGCCAAAGGAAAATATTTGGGAGTACCCCACGGAAAATAAATATCTAGCAGAAATATTTGATAAGTAATTATGTGGAGGGACCATGAGTGGGCCATTTAAATAGAGGGAAGAGATGTGGTATGATAGGCTCTGTGTGGCATTTGAAGAGGAGTGGTACATACCCAAGGAGTTACCTTCGGTGGTGGGTAAGGCAATATAGTTTGTGGTCTACCAACATTTTTGCATTGTGTGATTTGTGATGAAGGACGGATCTTGGAGCCCTTAGTGAAAACTTCCATATGCCTTCACAACACGCTACTTATAGGCATCAGTTCACTAGTTCACATATGCGTACCACCTAAACTTCATCACAGATAAGGTAGATTGTGATTACCACACCCTGAGAAAAACATATGTATATCTAGGATAGACTACCTACATTGAGAGGCTTATCTTAGATGTAATAAACATGAAGTCAGGTAATCTTGGAAGTCAGAGATGTTGGAGTAGTGCTTGTGTATCTTCAACTCAAGCCCAAGATAGAGAATAAAAAATATGTGGAAAATGAGTTCGTGCTTCTAGGGCCGCCTAAGGGTAAGCATACAGTAGAGAATGTGCCAACTCCATAGCCTACAGAGACTATAGTGGTGGATGAAGAGGAAGATAAACAAGAAGATAGTGGTGGCCCGGAGTATAGAGGACAAAGGAAGCCTTCAGACAAGGTAGAAACTAAGCGCGCGACTACACCACCTCAGGTGTAAGAAGGAGATGATGAGGACTTAGATGTAATACAAGGAGAGTACCATTTCAAAATGGTATTCAGAAGAACCAGAACCCAAGGTGCTACACCACAGTCAAGGCACATATCACCATGAATCTCTCCACAAAAGTAGACAACTAAAAAAGAATAATAAATTTGAAGGCGAGCGAGGAGGAAAAAGATCCCAGAAGAGAGCATGCCTAAATATCTGACACAACCAGAGGATGTGGAAGAGCTAAAGGACAAAGAAATGAAGGAAAGAGGGGAAGGAGTAAAGGAGGTAGATGAGACAAAGTGCATGAAACTACTCAGGGGTATAGTATAAAAATCTCCAAATATTGACACTCAATTTCCTAAGGGGTAAAGATAGAAGAAGAAAAGTGGGGAGTATATTGACCGGTCCCGGGCTACTTTGAGGACATAAGTAAAATTTTCTACACCCATTTCCAAAGCATGGTAGGCCTTAAGGAATTGTATGGATGGGAGTTGATGGATGAGGACATGGCCACCATGCACACAAGGAAACAACTATCTTGGTCAATGCAGACACATATGGATGAACTAGAATTTGACATATGTGAAGAGTCTTGTGTATCCAAAAGATTGAAGAAGACACCTCGGCCGACACATAATAGTAAATCCTAATGTTATGTTGGATGAACAAGTAAGTAATGCCTTGGTGAAGGTATCAATAGAGGTGGCAAGGAGGAATGTGGATAAATATGCAACTGTTAGGGTGTTGAAAGAAGAGATTAAGGTAAAAGATGCGAGATAAGCACGCCTATGAAAAGAGAAGGACTTGTAACAAAAAGAACAATGCTTTCATCAGCATGGCAGAGGAAATTGGAGACCATGTCCTGAAAGCAAGACCACATTTGGAGTCCAAGGTACCAAAAAAATTTCCTTCGACAATGCATTATGTACGTACCTTGGTAGATTTGGTGCTTGAGGATGGACCTATGCACATGCCAAAACAAAAGGATCCTAAGAAGGAAGAAGAGCACGCAAAGGCTTCAATGATGAGGAAGATTGCATCTTATGAGGCATTACTCCAAACCTTACAGGAGGAGCTGAGGAAAGTGGATCAAGCATTGAATATCTGCATAGCTCCAGAAGTGGTCATTAAGATAAGGACCATGGTGGAGGAAAATGAAGTCCTAAAATTTATAAAGGATGAGACATTGGGTCATGTAGAGAGGTTGACATTGGTAAAAATAAGTGTGAGACCCTTGCAGAGTGAAAGAACCCTATAAAGAAATATTCGATGAGTGGGAAGATTATAACACGTAAGATGGATCTACTAGAAGGAAGAATGTCTCGTAATGTCCAACATTATTCGTTTTGCAGAATGAAAAGGGAAATTTTTTCCAAGATGAGCTAGAGTCTATTACGGAGATATTCCAAAAAAATGGAGGCCACACTCGAGTGAATGGAAGACATTAGAGGTGAAATAAAGGAATAATATCTAGAACTCATTCTTCCAATTGAAGTAGAGGATACTACTAAGTAAATCATTCTTTTGTATAGAAAATTCTTTACTATCTTCCATTTATATTCTTTCTCATTCTTTGAGCATTCAAGAGGTAACCATTTCCGGGGTGAAAATGCAGTTAGTGTGGGGTAATGTTGAGTAGAAAATGTATAACACTTAGTAGAACTAACGCAGAAGATTTGTGTGGAAGAGAATAGTGTGTTCAAAGGCATGGGAGGATCATAAAAAAATCACGCATGGAGGAAAGAGATTGATTCGGGACTTAGCCATTTTCACAATTATGATATATTTTTGGAAGATGGCGTGTGGAGCACATAAACCGGGAAAAGACTTGCGCAACACGCATCAACTATTTTTGGAAGAGTGGATATGGAGTGCTTTGCATGGATATAGGCTAAGAATAGACTTTCTAGTGCTAGTTAACTAGGAGAGGTCCATTGTTATAATTCTTACATGTGAGCCTATTATTGTAAAGGTGCATGGCTATTATTAGCATGTAACCTATTTTGGGATTATATAATAGGTGAAGGGAAATTCCCCACCCTTATAAATATGTAATGAATTGCGTAGTATAAAGAGGATATATGTAAGAATTGGATTATTGTGAGAATGTACTTATCGAATCATTACGCGCATGAACATATAATGCTATTATTGTAAGAATCTTTTATGTAATCTTGTGTTTTTATATAAAGGAATGTATTTTTGAACCAGAGTATTAATTGATAAGGCCATAATATATCTTGTTAATGTACAATAAGTGATCTCATTTTACTCTCCTTTTTATCAAGTTTGACTACATTTTGTGACTTTTGTTTGATCTAATATAAGTTAGCATGTAATTTTCCATGTTTTGTTGAATGTAGTTCTAACATTTAAAAACTCTGTAATTCCTAACAAAGTGCTTTAGAAATTCATTTTTGTAATAATATATTTCACAATCAGTCGGAAGAACAAAGTATGAAGTGGTTAGCATGTTTTTGGAAGCATTGGTTTCAGTACAGATGTCTGACTTAGTTTTGGGACTTCCAGACATAGTTCTAAAACTCCATTACGTAGTTACAAGCTTGTTGGCGAGAAAATTTGTCTTGTGGACAAATTGGTGGGTTTAAAGCCAACGCTATGGGAATCTAAGTCCCTCTACTTGAACAGTGTAGCTTCTGTATGTGCATGTAAAAATGGTGGATTCCAATGGTGGCCTTTCGACTAGAGATCCAATAGGGACACTCCACTGACCCTGTGGCAAAGCTAGCAATTTCTCACTAGAGAAGAACTTTGTCTGAGAAGGGGAAAGGGAGTGAGAATGGAGGTAGGAGAAATTTATGTTGTGAGTAGAATATCAGATGCCCACACACATTAATTAGAAGTCTCATTTACATGCATTTATAATTGGAAGAGAAACAAATCTGCAGGAGAAGCTACAAGACCGAATGAAACTCATTGATTGCAAAGTACCAATTAATTCCTCAATCAAAAAGGAAAAAAATTCCTTCTTTTCTTATTGAAGCTTGGGTAGAGTTTGTACATAGCTTGAGGATGGAAGAAATTTGAGGAAGAAGAGAAGAATAGAAGAAGTGTGGCGTTTTCCATCTTTTCATGCATAGAGCACTCTGGTCTTTTCTAAAATCAATCACCAACCCTTGGAATGACGTCGAGAAGTCATTATATTCTTCGCAAGAAACCATTACAACATTAAAAATCATTCATGCCTCTTCAAATTCCTTTATCATGAAGAAAACACTCATGGTGGCTAAAACCAGACCTTGCAAAGCAACCGTTACATTTGATTTGCCAGTTTAAATCTAGACCGTTTGATTTTCTCCTCTAGCTTTGAATTTGGGCCGTCCACATGGCAGGAAGGGATTGGAGTGGTTACGGGGGAAGCCCTTTGCATTTTGTGATTTTTTAGAGATTTGGCAATTTGGAACAAATTGGCCCGCAACCCCGCTTTGAATTTTCAACTAGGACACATGGCACATTCTTATTGGAAATGGGATCATGGTCTTTTTCTCAACATTTTAACCTTTTTACAAAAAAGTTCAAAAACTCAATTTCCTCTACTGGCCCACTACTCTGATTTGACTAGGCATGTTCTGTTTGTAGGTGGGGTCACGGTTCTCTTCTCAACATTTTAACCTTTTTTGGAAAAAGGCTCAAAAATTCAAATTCCCCCACCGGCCCGCTGCTCCGATTTGACTTTTCAACGGCGGGCCTTTCCTTTAAATTTTTCCTTGTGGGCTCAAGCTTTGAATTTTTCCCTACGGGCTCAAGCTCTAACTTTTCCTTGGTAGCCTGATCAGGGCTGCGGGTTACTTTTTAATTTTTCATCTTTTTACAAAAAGGCTCAAAGTCTTGAATTCCCCGATGGCCTCGCTCGTCCACCTTGACTTTTCAATGTCTTCCACCACATGGTGATTAATTGGTAATTGACCTTTCCTACCCTTGGAGTTGCGTTGTTGTGACACGTGGAGCTGTCTACTGAGCCTTCCATACTTAGCTAATTTTACCTTCATTTTGGACCTGGGACATGTGGAGAGCCCGCGCTCAATTGAAGACTGCCCCCGAATTATGCTTGGAATTACACCATTGTGACATGTGGAGCTGTCTGCTGAGTCTTTAAAGTATAACTGGACTGCACCAATCAGGGAGACCCATGTATCATTGAGGAATGTTGAGGCAAAATTTGGCAGGGGAAAGAAATGCCCATCGTTCCCGACTGTGGAAAAATACACAGAGGAAGAGAACTTTGTCATTTTGAGTCCAATTTTGAATTTTCTTCATGAGCTAGAGGCATGAAGGCAAAACAATGATTTGACGACCCAGCCATGGAACAAGTGAACCATTTTGATCAAAAATGGGAGGGGTAAAAGGATATTACATGCACAGACCAGGAAGAGGAGGATTTCTAAAAATGAGTGACACGGAGGTTTAAACAGCTCAAGGGCACAATTTTAGCTAATTCCTTGAATCTCAAACTTGCCTTAGACACCAATGAAGGGTGTGAGCTCAAAAATTTGGATTTGGCAATGAAAATGCAGAGCTTTTTTCAGGAGACAACAGCTGGCTCTAGCTTGGGGACATGGCGTGAACTGGGCATGGCTAGGGCACGACATGAGGATCCAGAATCTCGAGTTTCAAAACATATTACATTGAATAGTGCCTTATCCATTGGGCCTTGCAAAGTCATGTACAATTATGAGAAAGAAAGGAAGGAGGAGGAAACACACAAACCAAAGCACACACAACAAAACAAAAAAAAAACCAAAACCACACAACAACGCAAAGGGAAAAACACACCTACGAAAGCACCTATGGTACAAGGTGGGGTACAACCCGCTTCTACTGATGATACAATTTCAAGTATTTCCCACTTTAAGGAAATTCCAGTAAGAGCATTCCATCCAAGTAAGAGAGAAGCAAAACATTCTCACCACAAGCAACATGAATTTGGAATGGGCCCACCATAATGAATCAAACTTTCCATGGCTCCCGCTTTGGTTCTCTTCTCTTGTCCCACACAGACCAAATCTCCAACTTTGAAGTTCCTTTCTTTGGTCTTCTTGTCAAAAAAATCTTCACTTTCAATTGATGTTCTTTAATTCTATCCACCAATTGGCATCTGATTTCCTCCACTTCTCCGAAGAGGATCCTCTTGTCAATGGAGTCTTTATATTGAGCATCTTCTATTTCTTGCAGTTTGCTTGATTTCTAGCATCTCAATTGTGAGAGGAATCTTTTCCTTAATTCCATACAACATTTGGAAAGGTGGCATACCTATTGCCTTCTTAGGAGTGATCCTATCAGCCCATAATGCATCATACAAATTTTTGTGTCAGTTCCTTTGATTCTCATCTACCAGCGTGTAAATAATGGTAAAAATTTTCTTGTTGCTTGACTTAGCTTGATCATTTCCCTATGGGTAGTAGTCAGAAGAGTGATATAAGGAGATTCAAAACCATAACAAAAATCTATGAACTCCTTTGAAGAGAAATAGGTGGCATTGTCTACAACAATCTTCTGTGGTACTCCAAAGCGTATAATGATATTCTCCTTGATTAAGTTGTAGACTGTTTCAAAGCTGCCTTGCTTGGTTGGAATGGCCTCCACCCATTTAATGAAGTAATCAATTTCAATGAGTACATACGTATGCCTTGCACTAGAATGAGGATTCAAAAAACCAATAAAATCTAGCCCTCATTGCTGAAATGGTTCCTCAATCACCATAGGCCTGAGTGGCAATGCAGCTAGTTGTGGCTTTCCAACAAATTGTTGGCATGCTTTGCATTTGGAAACCCAATATTGAGTGTTTGTAAATATGGATGGCCAATAATATCTTCCCCTGAGGATCTTATGTGCAGTGACCATTGCTGAGAAATGTCCACCACAAGCTTGATCATGATAGGCCCTAAGAAACTTTTCTTGTTGCTCCTTATCTACACACCTAAGAAAACAACCATCTAGGCCTCTCTTGTAAAGTGCATGATTCCAAATCACAAAATTGGCTTCCTTTAGCTTGAGTTTCTTTATTTATTTGTAGTCAAGATGAGGAGGAAATTCTTCATAAGTGAGGTAGTAAGCAATATCTCGCATACCACTCATCGGTAGTGGTGATAAAGAGAACTTGTGGATTGCCTTCGAATAGGTTGGGAAAACATCATCCTTTTCTCCCTACTGAGCCTTGAGAGTTTCATCTTCAGCAATTAGCTTGCACAAACCATTTCCTCTTACCAAATTAGAGGGCCTATTCTCTAAGTCATACTCTTGGATCTTTGCAATCAAACTTCCTCTCTTAGCCCCGGGATCTTATTGAGTCAAAATGGACTTGATTGCACTTCCGTAAACCATCACCACTGTATGGGAATTGAGAATGTAGAATCTAAAAATTTTAATAGCTTTAACCACTGTGCATAGGCATGCTTCTCTAGTTGGTTATACTTTAGCTTGTTATTTTTCAAAGGAAAGCTCATGAAAGCAATGGGTGGTTCCAAGCCTTCATCATTTTTCTACACAAGGACAAAAGAGAGTGTATGTTCTGATGCATAAAAATACATGATGAACTCCTTGTTGAAATCTAGAGATACAAGAGTTGGAGCTTTGGCAATGGATTTCTTGATATTCTCAAATGCTATTTTTCCCTCCTTATTCCACTTGAAATTTTCTTGAGGCTTCATCATGTAAGTTATATGCTTGGTCAGTTAAAACTCAAGCACAAAATGACAAAGGAATTTTACCTTTCCAAAGAATGAATGGACTCCTTCTTCTTGGTTGGTAAGGATAGTGCTTGGATAGCTCTGATCCTCTTAGGATCAATGTGTGCTCCATGCTTGTTCACAATGTGTCCCAGCAACTTACCTTATGTGACTCCAAAAATGCATTTCTTAGGATTTAGAGAAATGCCATGTCTTCTACATCTTGCAAGGACTTACTCCAAGTGACAGATATGATCTCCCCTCCTCTTTGAGAAAACTCGAGGTCATCCAAGTAAATGAAAATGTAATATTTCAAATCTTTGAAGGCCAAGTCCATTTCCCTTTGGAAAGTGGCTCCAGCATTGATCAAGCCAAAAGGCATTCTGTTGTAGGAAAAAGTGCCCCAAGGTGTTGTGAAGGCTATTTTGTTGCAATCCTCTTCTACCACCTTGATTTGGTTGTACCTTGAGAATCCATCAAGCAAAGAGAGCATCTCGATCCAATGACTTTGCTTACAAAAATATGATCCATGATTGGAAGAGGGTAGTTGTCCTTGAGAGATGCCTGATTCAGATTTTAGAAGTCTACACAAATTCTTATTTCCCCATTCTTATTCCTTATTGGCACAATGTTAGCCACCCATTTTGAAAGGTGGATGGGGAAAATGATTCTAGCATTGAGCATATTTGTCACCTCTTCTTTGATAACATCAGAACTATTTGGATTGTAGGGCCTTTGCTTTTTCCCCAAGGGCTTGGCTCCTTGCTTAAAAGGAATGGAGTGATGCATTTCATTTGTTTGAAAATACTTGAGTTCATCATAGGAGCAGGCCAGAAATCTAAGTACTATTTTAGCATAGCAACAAACTTTCTCTTCTCTTCTGGTGAGAAATGTTTACCAATGTTAACCATCCTTGGATTATCTGAAGTGCTAATGTTTTCTTGATCGAAATCAGATGGGCACTGAGAAGATTGTTTTTCTTTCTTTTGGATGAACCTATCATGCTTGTCAAAGAGATCTTCCAAAGAAACTAGGACTTTGGAAATTTTGTTTCCTTTCAGGTTTAATTACACCCTCTCTATCAATTCCCTTAATTCCTTACTTCTCTTCTTTGGGGACTGATTCATGGTGTGGGTTTTCACTTCCTTCAAAAACATATTATTGAATTTATCCCTTTGTTATAAGAAGGCTAGGATCTTATTGTCATCATTGAAGACCTGCTAGTGATTTGCATTGTCTGGTACACTAGGTCTGAACACCATCTCAATGGTCACCTTATCTTTGCCAAAATAAGGATGAGGTGTCACTAAGGAAGTTGACACTACTAGAGAATCAACCTTTTCATTCTACTCCCTAGGGATAGCTTCAATGGAGAATGCATCAAAGGATTCAATGCAGTCCCACACTCTATTTCTATAGTGTCTGAGCCTTGGATTTTTTACCTGATATTGTTGGCGGACCTACTTCACCATAATCTCAGCATCACCTTTGCATCTCAGCTTCTTGATTCCCATGTCCTTTGCTACATTCATGCCTAAGAGTAATGCTTCATACTCTGTTGTATTATTTGTATTGTCAAATTTCAGCTTGTAGGAAAAAGGATATATCTCATTGGAGGGAGAGTATAATACTACACCAGCCCCTAAACCTGCTCTAGAATGACTGCCATCAAACTCCATTGTCCAAATCTGATCTTCTTCAACTCTTCCTCACACCCGACCTCCCGAGGTCATGCCGAGACAACCGGTGGGGATGGAATATGTATGGGATGCAGACAAACTAGTTAGACAATCTAATGTCTTCAATACGCACTAGTGGAATTTGCAAATCTAAGGCAAAGAAGGCCCTCCTAACTTGAACTAGTGTGATAGATCGATCGGCAAGGATGACTGCTCAAAGGCTCCAATCAATATCGAGCTCTGGCGTGATTCGATCTATGGGTTGTGGAATACGTGGGAAATGACCTGGGATAGTTTCGTATGTCTCTAGATAAGGTCATATGGTGGATAGTAAATATAGTCGACTCTATGGATGATTCTCTGGCCTAGTCCAGAACTCTCTAGCTTTGTTAGCTGTGTATCTAGTAAGGATAATTGTTTGATGATGATAGGTGGAAGTGGAGTAGATCTGAATACTAGTGTGCGTAGGCCAATGTCTATGTCTGATTGACTTACATGGATTCGTTGGGTTGTGGGATTTGTGGATCACAACCGTAGACTCTTGTTTGTTGTGGTCCTGTTATGGTCATGCGTAGAATTAGTTCCTAATCCCTAACACCTAGTAATCGTATGCCTTCTCAGCCTCTATATTCAAAACTAATAGTAATGTGCGATCTTCTCAGAGTGCCTCACAGGGCGTTCTTGCAACCTGAATTCTTAGGCTGGTATCTATATCTGTGAGAATGTCTCCTGCGTCTGGCTATGGGACTAAAGGATCACAACCAAACATTTGCTCTCTTTCGAGCCCTTCTACAGTCATATGGATGTCACCTAGGGTAATTTGTAGTTCGGTTGATTTGACCAAAATGTGTGTGCTCGGTCGTCTTCTATGTTTAGCCCGCTCAACTGGGAATTGATTTGTTGCAAGCTTACCATTGTTCGGAAGACTTGGATCCTAAGATTTTGATCTATATCAGTTATTGTTGTGATGAGATTGGGCTGAGGCACGATTGGCTCGAATACGTATTCCCTGGGCTCTCTAGGTCCCGTAATTGTCATGCAAAAACAACAATGTAAAACGAACTACAGTAAAATGAAATTTAACTATGTGAAATATATCTATAGCATATATGATTCCCTATTTTTTTGTGTTTTCTGATGAACTTTATGAATTTAAGAAAGCAACTATTTAAAATATCTAGAATTGACAGCTAAAATAACAACTTAAAACAAACAAAATAACCGAGTGTAGCTATTTGTCTGTGCAATTTGTAGATCTATTCTAAACAATGAAATAACTTATCTAATCTATTTGTAAGACTCTCGATCCTACCTCGTAAGTGAAGAGTAAATCATAGTTTCTCAAAACTATCAATCCCCACAGCTTCCTCAACAATATTGAGAGTAGAATTAACTGAAATAAAGAATTCACTACTCTATTTGATATATTTCTAACTAGAACTTTGAAAGCTAGAACCTAGATTCTGTAGAACAGTGGCGAATCCGATGGTGTGTGTGATCTTGTCCCCTCAGTGTGATCTCCTCATTCCTTCGTGTTCACGTGGATCCAGAAAAGCGTGTAATGCTAGCATCAACAGAAGTAGATATTGGGATAAAGGCAGCTCAGAATACAGACTGAATACAATGCGAGTAGGAGAGGGATAGCGCAAGAGTACAGAGCTTGGCTTATGCAATTCCTAGCGGGATCTATTATGAGTCATGCAACATAAAACGTCTAGAACCTGAAACTATCCTGTTTGAAGAACAAAACCTGCAACTTTAATGGCTTCCTATTGGTAAATAGACTATCCTATTCCAATGGATTGGATAAAATAACAAAGAAGATTGCACAAGATGGATATGTGGCTTACTAACAATAAAACAATGCTAACTAAGCATGCAATGAAAGAAACTAAGCATTCTAAGCAAAATGAAAACTAAATCTATTGCAAAGAGAAATCAAAGGCAAATTTGAGGGGCCATTTGCTTGAGCACAAGCCATCTATTTATAGCATTTGCATTTACCCAAGGTAAAAACCAAATAGAACTCTTAAACTATAAACAATGGCAAAACACTATTCCAGGGAACCAGAATCATAAATGCAAGCTTATGGTGGTGAAAGAAAGCTGGTAAAATGTTGAAATTACGTGAGTCATGTTAAAAGAGCTTTCTGGAAAATGCGTAAAGGACCGCCGCCCTGAGCAGGGCGGCGGTTATAGGACCGCCGCCTGCTCAGTGGCGGCACGAGACCGCCGCCGCCAGCAGGCGGCGGTTTTTCGTCACAAGAGAAAAAGGCCAAGAAAAGAGGGGAAAGGGAAAACAAAGCATGTGGGGGCTAAGCGGGCATGCGGGATGTTAACGCACACTTGGAGATCTTTTCTGGATCCCGAACACCTTACGAGGAGACTCAGATCATCATCAGGGGCACATGTCACGTTATTTTGGCAAAGATAAGACTTACAATTTTGGGTACGTACATATTGCCCCCTCGAGAGAAGCGTTTTAGCCATGAAGAGGTGTAAAACGGTGGGTCCGAGTATGGCGGTCCCAAAATGGGAAGTTAGAAGTTATACCTGATACGTCCGTGTGTGTTGAAATGACGCCGTCCAAAATTCCCGCTACCTGCAAAACAAAAAGAGAACTCAAGTGCAGATAGACACAATAGTTTGGAAAATAAACACTAAAATAACAAGAAATGAGAACGTACCATTTGTGTGGGGATAAGAACTTACCTCCATCGCACTCCAAACCTGTGAAAAAGGCATTTAAAACAAATCAGGGCGCTATATATATGAAAGTGGGCCCATTTTCCTATTCATTTGTGCGAGTCGATTTGATTGATTTTGAGCTCTGGGACCCACAGTGATGGTTTCTTGCGTGAGTAGAGTCAAAACATCCGTGACGAGATAGCGATCATGCCCCCACGTGCGGAACATCGACCCGTGAGATCACAGTTAGTTTTCTTCAGTTTATCCTTTTTACCCCCTTAATTTTGAAATGCTAAATACTTTGTCATGGGGGGGTAATTTTTGAAAATGTTAGTGTTAAAAGGTCCACCTAGGGGGGCGCCTACTGGGTAGGCTTTGTTTTTAGGTAAAATGGTCCTTTTTGCACTTTTTAGGCTTTTTAAGTTTAAAACCCGCGTGGGTTTTCGACCACGACCGCCGCCCTGCCCAGGGCGGCGGTTACATGACCGCCGCCCTATTCAGGGTGGCGGTTACATGACCACCACCCTTAAGGTGGCGGTTACAAAACCGCCTCTCTGCTCATGGCGCGGTTTTGCATAGAATGCAAAAGGATCATCTTTTTGAAATTGTTTTTTCTTTTCTAGCATTTCTACGTGTTTTCATGATTTTTCCAATGTTACTCGGATGCTAACTTGCTCTGTTTTGTGTGTTTTTGGGTGTATGCAGGTGAGAGAGGAGTATATCCGGTGGAGTAGAGAGAGGGAGTGTGATTGGCTCCCAGGGGTACTAGATGCCCTCTCACAGGATGAGGAGGACACTCTTCAGCGGGCTGGGATACTACGCATTTCACGCGTGCCCCATGTTACACCATCTAGTCACATCCTTTGTGACTTGTTCTCATACTGGGATGCAGATCGGAACACCTTCCGATTGCCAGGGGTCCGCGGTGAGTGGACTATTACATTGGAGGATGTCTATCACATTCTGGGGGTCCCGATCATCGGGAGACGACTCACCCTAGAGACAGCAGGTTCACGGGCCCAGATTGCACAGTGGGCTACATATATGGGAGATGCAGTCATCTCCACTGGGGTCAAGAAGGGGGTTAGAGTTCGATCCATTCCTACTTTTCCCATCCCCTTACTTCACCAGGCTATCATGGGGATCCTTGCCTCGAGACTGATCGGGGACAAGGGAGGAGACACTTTGTTATACTGCTGGTCCCCCATTATTACACAGATAGAGGGACACGGTCGGATATATGCCTGGGGAGCAGACATTCTTGGGACCACCTACCATGACTTATACAGGGTAGTCCATTTACAGGGGCAGTCCTTGAGCCACCCGACCCTAGTCATGAGTTGGGTCTATGAGCACTTCATCCCCTACGGCAGAGGTGTAGAGGTGACAGACCCCGGAGCTGTGAGGGCAGCCAGATGGATAGACATGTCGGTGCTTAGAGCACCTCATCAGCCAGTTGCCTCCCTGACTACTGCCGACATGGAGGCCACACCATATCAGACTATGGCAGGTATATGGGGCGAGGAGGCTCTTACTTTGATCTCCGCTCCACCACAGGGCAGCTTATTGATAGAGTGGGGTGAGTGGAGATACACCCCTTTGGCCGAGTTCCTCAGCAGTTTGGCCTACCCTACATGGGTATGCTTCCCCAGTGGCGCCAGTATACAAATCAGTCCGAGAGGCCAGAGGGGGGCCTAGAGGCCGGGTTGGACAAAGGGTTACTCCTGGCATTCCTATTGCGGCCAGGGAGGATAGTACGTGCTAGAGGGAGAGCCGATGCGCCTCAGGCACCTTTGCTTCAGATCACCGCGGGTCCTACCCATAGCAGCGATGACCCCATTGACATAGACTCTGAGTCTGAGGAGTTTACAGGGGGAGAGACAGAGGAGGAGACCGAGGACAGTGATCCTGAGTGGCATGACACCCAGGATATCATGCAGCGGAGAGGGCCGAGCAGAGTGCAGAGAGGGTGACTCTGGTTTCAGAGGAGCCACTCTCCTAGGGCCATGGGGAGGATGAGTCTGTTGCGGGGTGCTACGTTGCTCCAGCCATAGGAGCAGCCCCTCGTCAGCAACGGCATCCGTGGTAGGTGCTGATCCTATAGATCCATCCTGGAGGCCTGGTGATCCGAGTATGTTACCCTCTCTCCTTCTAATGTTTGTTGTTAGTTAGGATCTCCTTAGTTGTTATATTATATTTCTAATTTCTTGTTTGGTTTCTAATTTGTTTTCTCTTTTGTTTGCAGAGACCGCCGATGAGTGGTGAGATTTGATTCGCAGGGTATGCACTGATACCCTGATGATCCCCATGGAGAGGACCCACGCAGAGCTGTCCGTGGATGTTGGGGAGCCTTCAAGAATGCTGACATACTCGACGTCTTCGCCTGGGCCTCGCATGTGGCCAGGATGGTATCGACTCTCCGCACAGAGTTAGCGGGGTATAGGACGGCCGAGCGCCTGATGAGGAGCCATTCTCATGGTGAGACTGTGGCTGCCCCTCGGGATCCTGAGCCCTCTGTGCACTCAGAGCGCCGGCGTAGCCGAGTCCTAGGCGTGGGCGTGCACCTTCAGAGGGGTCTCGTAGGGATTGAGAAGCCACTTGGCTCTCGTAGATTTTTGTATGATACATTCTTTTGTATATCCCGGCTCTTTGAGCATTTTGACCATGCTTAGTGCATGATGGCATTGTACATAAATGTTGATCATTTATATATATGTATATTTGTTTCTGGATCAAATCCTTGGCATTCATGGCTTACTTTCTATTTCCAGTTTCCTCATGTATACTATGATGTATGTTTATATGCTTTTTAGAATGTATGCAATGGCAAACAAATGATGCAAGTGTTTGAATTTCTTTTTTGTATTTCATGATGCTGATATATGATGATGTAGATATAATGTGATTTTGAATTTTAGCTTCTGTAAGCAATTTTGGATACTTCATGTTTGTTTTGGCAAAGTGATGAATATAAACCGGTATGATGAATAGATAAACCTACCCCTACCCCCAACTCCACGCAACTAGTAAGATGCGAGGGCTTATCACCGAGAGTTGGGAAGGGCGCAAGTTATGAGATGTGTTGAAACGATAGTGATGAAAGATAGACAAAGTTTTGGTGGAACCAAATTGGGAGGCTACAAGCTTACTCTACCCGAGTGACTTCATAGTTTAGAATGCAACTTGCTTTGTGGTTTATCCAGACTTAGATCCTTAGATGGCCACATAGTAGACAAAATATGGGTTTTTAGGATTTTAACTCTCTTGGAATTTTGAACATCTGATTCATTTGTTTTTGACTCAAAGATTCAAGGTTTGAATTGTTTGTGTATGACCTTTTGCATTTGTTTGTCAAGAGGACCCCCTACACTTTGCCCCATGCTACTAGTAAGAAGCGTGGGTTTATCACCGTGGGAAAAGCATAGGTGAGTAAGGGCATTTCCATCCTTTCCCAACCCTACGTCACTAGTAAGAGACACAAGCTCATCACCGAAGGTTGGTGGGGCAAGGAAATGTGTAAAATTAAAATTTTCTATTTTGAATAATATTTGACTTGTTTTCTTGAGTAAAATGTCAGTATGTGCTTATTTCCAAAGAGATATACATATGGGATAGATGTGACACCATGAAGCTTCTAGAACAGACCATAGGCAAGACACCTATCCTAAGAAGAAACCAAAAGTGAGAACAAGCTTGCAGATCTTGGTATGGTTACCATTTAAGACTTTGTCATATCTAGCTTTATTTGATGACATGATTCCAAGATAATTTGATGATATCATGAAAATGGAGAGGTATGATTAGAGTGTTTATGCCTACAACATCATGAGTTTGTAATGAATTGCTTTGAGAACAAAATTCCTTGATCACAATTTGTGTACGAAACAAGCAGACAAAATGATCTTAATCTATATGAAGATGCAATGTAAATATGATTATAAATAGTGCTAGTTGCTTACGTGTAGAACCACTTGAGGTGCAGGGAATTGACCATGTTTCACCAAATTCCTCACCTTCTAGTGTACATAAGAGGTATGCACCATTTCCATAGTCCTTCATGACTCGGTATGGGCCCAACCATTTAGGCCGGAACTTCCTTCCTTCGCCGGTCTTCTTGTCGATCCAGCTGTCTAATCTTAGAACTAGATCACCTTCATATATGTCACGCGTCATAGACCTTCTTGTTATACTGCCAGCACATCCGGTTAGCATAGGCTCTATGTCACTTTTCAGCATCTAACCTAGCTTCATCTAGGCTTTCTAGTTGGGAAAGACATGCTTCTCTCGTAAGCATCTTCATCCGAATCCTTGTAATGAAATGCAGAGACTAGGTATTTCAACCTCAAGCGGGAGAACTACTTCGCCCCCCGAATACTAGTGAGAAAGGAGTTGCTCCCGTTGGTGTTCTTATTGAGGTTCGGTGGGCCCATAAGGCCGGATATAACTTCAAGTGCCAATCTCATTTGTTTTCTTTCACCATTTTAAGGAGAATGGCCTTTAGTGTTTTATTCGTCGCTTCAGCCTGTCCGTTGGCTTGAGGGTAATACAAGGAGGCCATATGATGGCTTATTTTAAATTTATTGCACAATTCGTGAACTTCATCATTCTTAAAAGAAGTCCCATTATCTGAGATAATGACTTCATGGGACACCGTACCTGCAAATGATTTGGTTCAAAATGAATTTTGCGATTACAGAACCTAGTACAGTAGTAAGAGGCATAGCCTCTACCCACTTGGTGAAATATTCGGTGGCCGTGATTATAAAATTATGGCCATCTGTAGATGAGGGAGAGAATTTCCCTATCAAATCTAGGCCCCACGTGGAAAAGGGCCATGGAGTAGCAATCGGTTGTAGAGCTTGTGCTGGCATGTGGATCTCATGGGAGAACTCTTGGCACTTATGACACTTGCGTACAAATTCTACTGCGTCGTGTTCTAGAGTGGGCCAGAAATAGCCCATTCGATGTATTTTACGAGTGGTGGCATGGCCACCGAAGTGGCCTCCACACATTCCACTATGAGATTCATGGAGAATCTTCTTGGATTCTTCTGTGTCGACACATCTTAGAAGCATTCCATCGAATGCTTTCCGATAGAGCACTTGCTCTATAATGACGTATTTTGCTATGATAATGTGTAGCCGCCTTCTGTGTTGTGGTGTAGCCCTTCTAGATACGTATGGTCCATGATATAATTAATGATATCAGTGTACCAGGGACACTCAGAGATAGAAGGTCGGGTTTCATGTAGTATACGCACTCATCTGGAAAATCTAGATCTACTAGATCACCTCCATCTAATGGGTTATCAGCTAACCAATCTGCGATGATTTGTCCCTTAACCGATTTCTGATTTACAAATGTTAATTCGAATTCCCCCATTAAGGTTATAAAACGTCCAACCTTTTTAGACAAGGATCCTTGTGTGAGGAAAGTTCGTAAATGGTCCGTTTTTACCATGACCCTTGTTTCTTGATTCAGCATATAGTGTCTTAAGCGTTTGGTTGCAAAGACTATGGCGAGGCATTCTCGTTCTGCTTGTGTATAACATGTTTCATAGTCGAGCAATGTTCGCTAATGAAATAAATCACACGTTCTCTCTTGTCATCGTCTTCTTGAGCCAACATACAAGCTAGCGAGACATTGGTAGCTCGTGAGTATAAAATTAACGGGTGATCTAGCTTAGGTGGCATTAGCATAGGTGGTGACAACAAGAAACACTTAACTACGTCAAAAGCTTCATTGCAATCTTCAGTCCAATCAATGCTATAATCCTTCTTGAGTAAATTGTTGATTGGATGAATGGCGAAACTTAAGTCCGGATGAATCTCCGGATTGCACCCAGCTTTCCGAGAAATGACCTGATTCCAAATTCATCCGAAGGTGGGACCATTTCGAGGACAGCCTGAATTTTGGTCAATCAACATCAATTCCTCATGAAGATATGATGTAACTTAGGAGCTTCCCTCCTGTTACACCAAAGACACATTTTTCTAGATTTAACGTGACTCCGTACTCTATCAGACGTGAAAGAATGACGCGGAGCACCTCCGGGTGGTCACAACGCTTCTTGGCCTTAGCCAACAAGTCATCTACGTAGGATTCCATGATTTTATGAATTAGATCATGGAATATATATGTCATAGCTCACTGGTACATAGCACCAACATTCTTGAGACCAAATGGCATAACAACATAGCAATAAGTTCCCCAAGGAGTTATAAACGTGGTTTTAGCTTGATCTTGTTCAGATATTCTGATTTGATTGTATCCCGAGAATCCATCCATGAGAGACAAAAGTTCAAACCCAGCTATTGCATCAACAATGACATCTATGGATGGTAATGGGAAGTCATCTTTAGGACATGCTTTGTTAATGTCTCAGAAATCTATGCAGATGCATATCTTCCCATTCTTCTTGAGAACGGGAACGATATTAGATACCCATTGGGAGTAATCGACTGGTTTGATGAATCCTACTTGGAGGAGTTTTATTACCTCCTCTTTCACCATGAGAGCTACCTTGGGTTTCATGGGTCTCATTTTTGTTTAATTGGTTTTTCATCTGATTTAGTGACGAGGTTGTACACCACAATGTGGGGTGCAACCCCTGTCATTTCCTTATAATTAAATGCAAACACCTTTTGATGTTCTTTGAGGATCCGAGTGTGTATTTCTACTTCTTCCGGGGTTAACGAGGATCCTAACTTCAATATCCTTGGTTCATCTTCCATTCCGATGTTAATATCAATTGTTTCTTCGATCAAAGAGGTGTTACCTTCTTCAAACTCAGGTGGGGCTGGAGGTAAATCCAAATCATCCCTATTTTCTACTGTGTATACGCTAGGTTCTGTTTGTGAGGGAAGTTCCATCATAGGATTTCCGAAGTAGGAAGACGAATGTGGGATTAAGGACAAATCTATCATATGATAGGAGAGATGTAGTGCCGCATAGGTGTTTAAGTAATTTAGAGTGGCCATATCACTATCAATGTGGTCTAGGATAGTAGATTCATTTCCGTTTAAAAGAGAATTTGTCATTGTTTTTATCAATGGTTCATCACGAAGGGATATCATGAAACGGTATCCTCCAACTTATTGCTTGGAGTAAAGCGTGATGCTGAGGTTGCTATAGAATCAGCGAGAAGATTGTGTTCTCACGGGATTGCTTCAATTGATATGAAGTCAAACTCCTTGCTTAAATCTAATACAACTGTTTTGTAAAGCTGTAAGTGCTCGCTTTGGTTTCATATATCTCAGAGACTTGGTTTGCTACCAATTGTGAGTCTCCTAACACCCTGATGTTATTAACACCGATCCTTTTGGCTAAAATGAGGCCAAGGAGGAGGGCTTCGTACTCAGCGCCATTGTTTGTACATTCAAAATTTAGTTTGAAGGTGAAAGGTAAGACTTTTCCTTCAGGGGAAGTAAAGATTACACCTCCCCCACTCCGTAACGACATCTAGCTCCATCAAAATGGAGTGTCCAATATTTAGCTGGGAATATGGACGCTGGGATATCTATTGTGTTTGCACATTCTACTTCCACCATACAGAGATCCTCTGCTGGAAGAGAGCCAATACCTAGGGAACATCCCATGCCTGCAGAGTCAAATGGTAAGAACATTGGTAGATCTTGTTCTAGCAATTCAACAATTTTTGCAGTAGTTCCTAATGATACCATTTCTACGGTGTTAGCCTCATCTTTGGGGGTTGGGGTTGCCTTGGCTGGGCTTATAGCTTCAAGATCTGTCGTAGGTATTAACTTTTCTTTTGGTTTTGCGTCAGTAGGTTTATTAAGTTGGTTTGTTGGGAGTTCAAACTCCGAGTGCACACCTGGTCTTTTCTTTAAGTCAGCTAGGTGTACATCGAATGGTTTTGGATCACCTTTGGCTACAAATATCTTTCCTAAGTGTAAAAACCTTACTTCTTGAAATAGTGTAGAAGGGATTGCCTTCATATGGTGTATCCATGGTCACCGAGGATCATATTATAGTTAGTTTCCGATCTATAATATAAAACTCAGTCAAGATGGTTTTGGGTCCTAAGGTGACCGGTAATATTATGGTTCCAACCGAGGTGGCTTTAAGGCTATCATAGCCCCTTAGTGTATTTCAAGTTGTGGAACAATTGGTTTCTCCATACCCTAGCTTTTGAAGGAAAGAGAAGGGGACTATGTTAACTACTGCCCCATCATCTATCATTGCACGCTTTACATAGTTGTTATAAACCCATACTTGTAAATGTAAGGCTGGATCACCTCGGCATGTGATCTTAGCATCTTTCGGCATTTTGTTTATCTCGAATATGAATTCGACATCCCTATCCGCCTGCCCCGGAGGATGAACATCAAAGTCCACATGATTTACCTGTGTTTCAGGAGGTGGAGTGATGTTAATTAAATGACCTAAACCTAATGCTTCTAAAAGAGCAGCCCTGTGAGTAGGAGAGTTCTTTAGTAAGTCTAAAAATGAAATGTGCGAGAAGGTTTTTGTTAGGTCGTTAATTAAATCATAGGCACCCACAGGTTTTGCTATGATTTGTTGGATGTTATCCGCCTCCGGTAGGTGGCTTGGACTTGGCTGAGAGAAATACTCTCATGTCCTTGTTATAGCTTCGATGGGTAGTTCAGCGTCTAACTCCACTAAACCGACTACCTTAGGTCGTGGCTGACTTCCTAGTTATGGCGCAACTAATGGATTTAGCGAGGTCGAGGCTTCATGATCATTGTTTCCTGTCATTACACCCTTGTTCGTCCCAGTTAGATTTAGCCTATTGTTATCGTGATTTGGGAGTGGATCATTAAAGATCTTGAGGGGTGTGTTCTGAGGGGAAACCGCCCTACAAAAGTATTTGATGTTGGTAACGTAGGATCTATTAAGAACATATCCATGAAAAGTTGTTTTTGTTCATCTGGCAAGCGTTGCATGAATTTATTGTAGTCACGACACATTCTAGTGTCATGGCCCCAAATTTTGTGGAAACCACAATACGAATTAGGATTGTAATTCCTAGTTTGTTGGTTTGGCGTGTATTGTGGGCCAAAATTTTGATCAAACCGTTGTTGTCTATTAAAATTTTACGTTTGTTGTCTTTGGTTTGAATTCTCGTTTTGGTATCTAGTTGAATTTTGGCTCGACCACGGTGGGGTTTTTTCCATTGTTGTTGTTGTTGTGGACGGTTAAAATCCACTGTATTGATTGTTAGGGTAAAGTTGTTGTTTCGTTGGTTATTTGTTTGTGATGGAGTATTGATAACATTTACTTTCTTAGGCTAGTCGCTTCTCCCTCGTTGTTACACCCCGATTTTTATTAAGGATTTTAGGTCCTTGATTGACGTTCATGGTAGTAGGATAAGTTGTAGTGTTCTAGTTGGAGGTGACTAACCTCCCATTTGCTCCATATGTTTTACGACCACTATCAATTGCCGCTTGATCTATTCGAAGAGCACTCTCAAGTACTTCATCGTAAGTTCTTAATGGGAACTTCTAGACTTCTTCCTTCACCTCTCTGCTAAGAGAATGAAGGAATAAATCACATAGTTCCATCTGATCCATGTTCGGAGCACTTTCTGAAGAATAAAGAACTATACGCCACCTTTGGATGAAATGGGTGACAGATTCGTTGTGTTCTTGCTTGATGTGTAAGAACTCCCTGATTCTTGTCCTTAATAGTTTATTCATGTCAAAGGCCTTGATGAACTCTGACACGAGTTGTTTGAATGAATGGATGGAAGCCTCAGGTATTCTATAATACCAATCGAGAGTGATGCCTTCCAAGGTTTTTGGGAATATCTTAGCAACAACCCCATCCCATGGGAGTAGTTCTCGAATGGCCGTAGCGTAAGCTTTGATATGTGTGTTTGGATCCCCTTCACCTTTGTATTTGGGAAAATCAGAAGAGTCTTGGAAGCATGACGCTTCGTATGGTGAAATCTAAGGGCTCTTTCAAATATTCTGAGTAAGTCCCTATCGCATATGTTTCGACCATTGATGGTGCCTGTTGAGGGAGCGGCGGTGGAATGGGTTGTTGACATGGTGTAGCGTATGTGTTGGCAGGGGCATAAGGAAGCCCCTGTGTTTGAGAAAACATGCTCGAGAGAGGAGAACATATCCCCTTGTGGCGATTTGGAGTACATGTTTAAGTATGACGGGGTACTGTCCATGAATGGATTGTTTTGTACTAGACCGGGAGGAATAGTGTTAGAGATGGTGGGTCTAGTTGGTGTTTGTTGTGAATACTAAGGAGTCATGCCTAACGTGCCTACTCCTATGAGGAGATCTACTTGGCTAGGATGGTGTGGAGGATTGGAACTTCCTGCTTGTATGAATTGTGAATTTTGACTTGCTTGGGCAAGTTCTAACCCTCTAACCTTTTCTATTAGAGTTGAAATGACTTCATTTGGTGAAGTCACGATATTATGCCTTGGTGGCATTGGTTGTATATCATGGTGTTGTATAGGTCTATGATACCCTACTATGAACTGATCACTACCCTGCCAAGTTTCCCCGAGGGCATTTCCTATATGTAGTGGGATGGAAGTATTTTCTTGAAAAGAGACCTCGGGTTGTGTTTGTAAACCTCCTATAGGTGGATACATACTTCGAGAATGTTGGTCGTTCCTGGCATAACGTACCGAATATTCATCATCTAAACCTTGGTATGAGTCTGATTGTCTACTAATTTGTGGTCTAAGTAGCATCTGAGGAGATGAACCAGATTCTCCTAGTGAACGTCATGTTATTCAAGCTTAAGGCTTTTGTTTGTTGCGTTTGAGCGAGTTGTTCCAACTCCTCTGTTTGGAAGGATGAGCTATATCTGATCCTTGGAGTTTGTGTTGACAATTGATTAGTTGAATAGTTGTCACCCCACACTGAGAGCGAGGGTGATGATTGTCTATTCTGTTGGGCATAGTATGCCTCAAGACCCAAGAGGGGTCTACCATATGCATCGAATCCCGACATATTCGGGGGGTATATGAATACCCACAGAATAATGGGAAGAGAGCGAAAATGATAGTTAGGTACTAAAATGACTAATGAGATGGAGAAGGTGAAAAATTTGTTTGTTTCACGTCGGGTTCACCAATTTTGTATGACGAAAAGTGACATGCGAGCGTGGGAATCTACAAGTAACTCTTCCTCGCACCCGACCTCCCGAGGTCATGCCGAGACAGCTGGTGGGGATGGAATATGTATGGGATGTAGACAAACTAGTTAGGCAATCTAATGTCTTCAATACACACTAGTGGAATTTGTGAATCTAAGGCAAAGAAGGCCCTCCTAACTTGAACTGGTGTGATAGATCGATCGGAAAGGATGACTGCTCAAGGCTCCAATCAATATCGAGCTCTGCGTGATTCGATCTATGGGTTGTGGAATACGTGGAAAATGACCTGGGATAGTTTCGTGTATGTCTCCAGATAAGGTCATATGGTGGATGGTAAATATAGTCGACTCTATGGACGATTCTCTGGCCTAGTCCAGAACTCTCTAGCTTTGTTAGTTGTTGTATCTAGTAAGGATAATTGTTCGATGATGATAGGTGGAAGTGGGGTAGATCTGAATACTAGTGTGTGTAGGCCAGTGTCTATGTCTGATTGACTTATAGATTCGTTGGGTTGCTGGATTTGTGGATCATGCAACCGCAGACTCTTGTTTATTGTGGTCCTACTATGGTCATGCATAGAATTAGTTCCTAATCCCTAACACCCAGTAATCGTATGCCTTCTCAGCCTCTATATTCAAAACTAGTAACTATGCGATCTTCTCAGAGTGCCTCACGGGCATTCTTGCAACCTGAATTCTTAGGCTAGTATCTATATCTGTGAGAATGTCTCCTACGTCTGGCTGTGGGACTAAAGGATCACAACCAAATGTTTTCTCTCTTTCGAGCCCTTCTACAATCATATGGATGTCACCTAGGGTAATCTGTAGTTTGGTTGATTTGACCAAAACGTGTGCGCTCGGTCGTCTTCTATGTTTAACCCACTCAACTGGGAATTGATTTTTGCAAGATTACCATTGTTCAAAGACTTGGATCCTAAGATTTTGATCTATATCGCTTATTGTTGTATGATGATTGGGCCGAGGCATGATTGGCTCGAATACGTATTCCCTGGGCTCTCTAGGTCCCGTAATTGTCATGCAAAAAGCAACAATGTAAAATGAACTACAGTAAAATGAAATTTAACTATGTGAAATATATCTATAGCATATATGATTCCCTATTTTTTTGTGTTTTCTGATGAACTTTATGAATTTAAGAAAGCAACTATTTAAAATATCTAGAATTGATAGCTAAAATAACAACTTAAAACAAACAAAATAACCGAGTGTAGCTATTTGTCTGTGTAATTTGTAGATCTATTCTAAACAATGAAATAACTTATCTAATCTATTTGCAAGACTCTCGATCCTACCTCAGAAGTGAGGAGTGAATCATAGTTTCTCAGAAACTATCAATCCCCACAGCTTCCCTGGCAATATCGAGAGTAGAATTAACTGAAATAAAGTAATTAACTACTCTATTTGATATATTTCTAACTAGAACTTTGAAAGCTAGAACCTGGATTCTACAGAACAGTGGCGAATCCGATGGTGTGTGTGATCTTGTCCCCTCAGTGTGATCTCCTCGTTCCTTCGTGTTCACGTGGATCCAGAAAAGTGTGTAATGCTAGCATCAATAGAAGTAGATATTGGGATAAAGGCAGCTTAGAATACAAGATGAATACAATGCGAGTAGGAGAGGGATAGCATAAGAGTACGAGCTTGGCTTATGCAATTCCTAGCGGGATCTATCATGAGTCATGTAACATAAAACATCCGTAACTCGAAACTATCCCGATTGAAGAACAAAACCTGCAACTTTAATGGCTTCCTATTGGTAAACAAACTATCCTATTCCAATGGATTGGATAAAATAACAGTAGTACTTGCACAAGATGGATATGTGGCTTACTAACAATAAAACAATGCTAACTAAGCATGCAATGAAAGAAACTAAGCATTCTAAGAAAAATGAAAACTAAATCTATTGCAAAGAGAAATCAGAGGCAAATTTGAGGGGCCATTTGCTTGAGCACAAGCCATCTATTTATAGCATTTGCATTTACCCAAGGTAAAAACCAAATAGAACTCTTAAACTATAAACAATGGCAAAACACTATTCCAGGGAACCAGAATCATAAATGCAAGCTTATGGTGGTGAAAGAAAGATGGTAAAATGTTGAAATTATGTGAGTCGTGTTAAAAGAGATCTTTTTGGAAAATGTGTAAAGGACTACCACCTTGAGCAGGGCCGTGGTCATGAGACCGCCGCCTGAGCAGGGGCAGCGGTTTCACATCAAGAAGAAAAAGGCCAAGAAAAGAGGGGGAAATGGAAAAACAAAACATGTGGGGGCTAAACGGGGCATGTGGGATGTTAACACACACTTGGAGATCTTTTCTAGATCTCGAACACCTTGCGAGGAGACCTATATCATCATTGGGGCACATGTCCCGAAATGGGAAGTTAGAAGTTATACCGATACGTCTATGTGTTGAAATGACGCCGTCCAAAATTCCAAATACCCGCAAAACAAAAAGAGAACTCAAGTGCGAGATAGACACAATAGTTTGGAAAATAAATGCTAAAATAACAAGAAATGAGAATGTATCATTTGTACGGGGATAAGAACTTACCTCCGTTGGCGCTGCAAATCTGTGAAAAAAGCATTTTAAAATGATTCAGGGCGCTATATATATGAAAGTGGGCCCATTTTCCTATTCATTTGTGTGAGTAGATTTGATTTATTTTGAGCTCGGGACCCACAAAGACGGTTTCTTGCGTGAGTAGAGTCAAAACATCCGTGACAAGATAGCGATCATGCCCCCACATGCGAACATTGACCCGTGAGATCACAGGTTAGTTTTCTTCAATTTATCCTTTTTACCCCCTTAATTTTGAAATGCTAAATACTTTGTCATGGGGGGGTAATTTTTGAAAATGTTAGTGTTAAAAGGTCCACCTAGGGGGGGCGCCTACTAGGTAGGCTTTGTTTTTAGGTAAAATGGTCATTTTTACACTTTTTAGGCTTTTTAAGTTTAAAAACCCGCGTGGGTTTTCGACCATGACCGCCACCCTGCCCAGGGTGGTGGTTACATGACCACCACCCTATTCAGGGCGGTGGTTACACGACCGCCGCCCTTAAGGCGGCGGTTACAAAACCACCTCTCTGCTCAGGGCGCGCTTTTGCACAGAATGCAAAAGGATCATCTGTTTGAAATTGTTTTTGCTTTTCTAGCATTTCTACATGTTTTCATGATTTTTCCAATGTTACTCGGATGCTAACTTGCTCTGTTTTGTGTGTTTTTGGGTGTATGCAGGTGAGAGAGGAGTATATCCGGTGGAGTAGAGAGAGGGAGTGTGATTGGCTCCTAGGGGTACTAGATGCCCTCTCACAGGATGAGGAGGACACTCTTCAGTGGGCTGGGATACTACACATTTCACACGTGCCCCATGTTACACCATCTAGTCACATCCTTTGTGACTTGTTCTCATACTAGGATGCAGATCGAACACCTTCCGATTGCCAGGGGTCCGCGGTGAGTGGACTATTACATTGGAGGATGTCTATCGCATTGGTCTCGATCATCGGAGATGACTCACCCTAGAGACAGAAGGTTCACGGGCCCAAATTGCATAGTGGGCTACATATATGGGAGATGTAGTCATCTCCACGTTGAAGAAGGGGGTTAGAGTTTGATCCATTCCTACTTTGCCCATCCCCTTACTTCGCCAGACTATCATGGGGATCCTTGCCTCGAGACTGATCGGGGACAAGGGAGGAGACACTTTGTTATACTACTGGTCCCCCATTATTGCATAGATAGAGGAACACGGTCGGATATATGCAGGGAGAAGACATTCTTGGGACCACCTATAATGACTTAGTGATCTCAGTAAGACATGTGTTGTATTTTTTTCACTTTTATAAGTTTCCAAAGATCGTGATTTTCTTAACCAATTTTAAGTATTCTAAACTCCACAAATTGATTAAATTCTTATTATTATGCATCCATAGAAGTGTGGAAAACTTGTGTAGCAAATAAATAATCAAAAAACTGAAACATTCAGATAACAAAAGAGATTGTTTACGGGGTTCGAAATTCCTACATCCCCGGGTTCAGATTGAACCGATCCATTAATAATATTGAAATTCAAGTACAATAAATCTTACAAACAACCAATAATGAATCAAAACCTGCAAATGAGCTGATCAATGTCCCAAGAACTCTGAAAAATAGCAGAAACTGCCCCAAGAACGATCCGTGGCTCCTATAGTGTTTTCACCATGTGATCTCCCTGCAACTGTGTTAGAAAAACACCTACAAGTGGAGATTTAAAAACATTCTATGAAAAAAAATCATATTTCTAAGATCAGATCTGAATTTTGAACACTTTTCATGTTTACACCAAGTCACAATTCGGACCAGAAGTGCATTGAAATTCGTGTTTTCCAACTAGCTGTCTTGTAGATCCCTGTTAAAATCTGCATTCAAAGCTTCCAAAAATAGATTAAAACTCAAAAAAAAGATCAAATCTTACATTATTGGAATTGTCTCAGAATTTTCTTCATTTCATCTTTTTACTCCGAGTGCCCAATCTGAGTGCAAGGCCTTCAAAAATGGTGTTCTCTGCAAACTGGTCCTTAAGCTGCTTTACACAGACCTGTCCCCCTTGTATAAGTGGAAGCGCCCCATTTTATAGCTTGTTGTGATCCCTTGGCGGGTTGGCTGGCGGATTGGTTTTAGACCCATGAGGTCAGGGGATCAAATCCCGCCTCCTATTGTCTTGCCACGGATTTTGTTAAAGCGGTCAAAGGAAAGCATTTAATAATGCTAAAGTTGTTGAGTTTTTAATTGGTTTTTGAGCCGTTTTTTGGTGGAAAGGATAAGGATGGCGCATGGATAGACATAGCCATAGTATTTTTAGGTGCCTATAATAATGCTTATGGAGGTTAACCAAATATAATGCGTGGAATATGTAATATGGATTTGGATTAAATGCGTGGAATATGGAAAGTGAACTTACCAAGTAAATATAATTTCGACCCATGTAATGTGGTATGGAAATAATTAACTTGGTCAATAATATATATTCCACTTGTCATCTCCCGATAGGAAATTCGATCGAATTCAACGAGTGGTGCCAAGCCACGTGTCACAGTGCGATTCATCCAATATTTACCCATTGACCATAGTTTGACTTTCTCGATGTCTGAACTTTGACCGAACATATCTAGAGCTCCCGATGTCCGTTTGTCGCGTTCTCATAGTCGTTGGAAAGCTCTCAAGATGATCTTCTGCACTAACACCATTTAGGGATGTTTAGGAACTTTTTTCAAAAATGATCCCCTGATCACACCTCCCCACTGAGAAAGGCTTTTTGTCCACAAAAAGTTGTGTATCAACCCACAAAAACATGCTATCTCTTCCTGCATTGCACAAACACATACAAGAACCCAAAATAACATTATAGGTTAAATAAATGCAAATATTTGATTAGCTAGTCACATAACCGATCAGATAATAACACCCAATTAAGCTAGTGTTCAACTGAAACGTTGCAACCCTGTCAACTCTACGCACAACTGTGAACTGTCATACCCCATTGTAATGCCATCACAAATAACTGACCAGATAATAACACCCATTCTATTACGGAAAGCTAGTGTTCAACTGTCACTTTGTGATACGGCCGATTACCAAAAATTACAATTCCATAACACGATCGATACTGAGACGCCTAAATCGCCCCAATTAGGCTAGTGCCCACTGCCCATCTGAAACTGTAACAACTGCAAGTATTCACTATCAGAATATAATAGACTATCAACGCCCAAAAATAGCTATAGTCAACAACTGAATCAACATGAATATGCCAAAACACTGTATCGCCATCACAAATAATAACTCAGATAATAACACCCATCTATAACAGAAGCTAGTGTTCAACTGACACTTTGTGATTATGCTGATTACAACTGCAAGTTTCAAATTTAGACATGCTACTGATGCCTATCCCTGCATAGTGTTTTCAACAATGGAACTACCAACCAATATGAGAAAACAAAACATGAGTATGATGAACCTATCACTCAAATCTTCTCTTCAGCTGTTTCCATTCATTTTCAAAGCTTAAATATCAACTTAGGAACAAATCCTTATCAATCAACAGGAATCCCTAAAATATAGCTCGATTTTTTTTGCCTACTATCAACAATTTACTGTAGTGCAAATATAAAGTTGAGGAGTGTTTTTCCAAACCAATCACTTGGGTTTTTCCATTTTGGTTGTTTTACCTCCTCAGTACCACAATGAGTTTTAGTTAGGTTTAGCATTGTTGGTTTTACAATACTGTTCTTTTTAACAACTTCCCAATTTTGTTTAGAACAAACCAACAAACCTCAACATCATGACCATTCTTATTACAATGGGAAAAAAATTGAACTTCCCTATTTTTAGGAGTCTTACCCATTTTACCATTCTTAGAACTCTGTCTACGAGAATGATTCCCCTGTTTAGGAGAGGTAACATTCTTGCCATTTCTCGCCTTTCCTTGGTGAGATAGGTCTTTATCACCTGCCTTATCATTCACAAAAGGCATTAATTTCTTAATCATATTTTTCCTCTTCCAACAATATGCAATAGAATGATTATTACCTTCACAAAATGTGCAAGGAAAGCATATTTCTGCTACCAAAGCTATATTGTTCCAACCGAAAGAGTGTATTATAAGTTTTAGGATTTGATTTTCCCTTAGTGCTATTTTTATTGTAAGTGGAAGGAGGTGGAATCGATTACCTCTTTTACCTATTTTCTTACACTGTCATTGTTCCTCCCGATGGCGGAATCCTACAATTCTAATGGTGTGGATCCTTGGATGTTGGAAGCTTGTCTTCCTTCACAGAGAATTGGAACTTTCTCTAATTTCCATTTTCCCACTAGAATAACCCAAACCTGCAAACCGAGGCTGATCCTCTACCTGTATTGGGTTAGCATCACCTTGTCCATTTTTACCAAAGCCCTTTTCGTTAAATCCCATCTTAACCATTAGCTTAGACCCAATTCCCTTAGTGTGTTTTTCAAACTGACCCAAAGGAATATCTGAAACTGAATGAGAGGAAGAATTAAAATGTGAACAACTTACAGTGCATTCTTCTGTCATAGTACCTGCATCTTCTTTGGAAGGAATTTCCTTCTTGTGTTCACCTTGTTGCATATTTTCCAAGAGGGCATCCTTGGTCCGTATTTCTTCCTGCAACTCTTTAACAAAGCCCATCAACTTCTTGCTCTCTTCAAGCATCTTGTTAACATACTCCTCTTTCTTGGTTATAGAGGATTGTGGCTCAGATTTTAACCGCACTATTTCCTCTTCCAAGGAATAAAATTTATCTCTCAAGAAAGAGTTTTCTTCTTGGAGTTGGCGGTTTATGGCTTCAAGCTCATCTAGTTGCTCCTGTTTGGATGACTTGCCCATGATTCCTCGTTCCTGCAAACACAACCTGTACTTCCAAAACTACACACTGCGAAAGAAGATTAACAAGCCCCAAAATTTCTGCACACTGAAAAGTGAAATCAATCTTGGAAATGAAGCCAAATTTTCAAACACAATTAGAAGCTAATCTGGCAATCTAACTACTCTGATACCAAACTTGATCTGAAAACGTGTGTTGTATTTTTTTCACTTTTATAAGTTTCCAAAGATCGTGATTTTCTTAACCAATTTTAAGTATTCTAAACTCCAAAAATTGATTAAATTATGATTATTATGCATCCATAGAAGTGTAGAAAACTTGTGTAGCAAATAAATAATCAGAAAACTGAAACATTCAGATAACAAAAGAGATTGTTTACGGGGTTCGGAAATTCCTACGTCCCCGGGTTCAGATTGAACCGATCCATTAATAATATTGAAATTCAAGTACAATAAATCTTACAAACAACCAATAATGAATCACAACCTGAAAATGAGTTGATCAATGTCCCAAGAACTCTTAAAAATAGCAGAAACTGTCCCAAGAACGATTCGTGGGCTCCTACGGTGTTTTCACCATGTGATCTCCTGCCCGCAACCGTGTTAGAAAAACACCTACAAGTGGAGATTTAAAAACATTCTATAAAAAAAAATCATATGTCTGAGATCATATCTGAATTTTGAACACTTTTCATGTTTACACCAAGTCACAATTTAGACCCAGAAGTGCATTGAAATTCGTGTTTTCCAACTAGTCATCTTGTAGATCCCTATTAAAATATTCATTCAAAGCTTCCAAAAATAGATTAAACTTAACAAAAAGATCAAATCTTACATCGTTGGAATTTTCTCAAATTTATTTCATTTCATCTTTTTACTTGAGTGCCCAATCTGAGTGCAAGGCCATCAAAAATGGCGTTCTCTGCAACCGGTCCTTAAGCCGCTTTACACAAACCTGTCCCCCTGTATAAGTGGAAGCGCCCCATTTTATAACTTGTTGTGATCCCTTGGTGGGCTGGCTGGCAGATTGGTTTTAGACCCATGAGGTCAGGGGATCAAATCCCGCCTCCTATTGTCTTGCCACAGATTTTATTAAAGCGATCAAAGGAAAGCATTTAATAATGCTAAAGTTGTTGAGTTTTTAATTGGTTTTTGAGCCGTTTTTTGGTGGAAAGGATAAGGATGGCGCATGGATAGACATAGCCATAGTATTTTTAGGCACCTATAATAATGCTTATGGAGGTTAACCAAATATAATGCGTGGAATATGTAATATGGATTTGGATTAAATGCGTGGAATATGGAAAGTGGACTTACCAAGTAAATATAATTTCGACCCATGTAATGTGGTATGGAAATAATTAACTTGGTCAATAATATATATTCCACTTGTCATCTCCCAATAGGCAATTCGATTGAATTCAACGAGTGGTGCCAAGCCACGTGTCACAGTGCGATTCATCCAATATTTACCCGTTGACCATAGTTTGACTTTCCCGATGTCTGAACTTTGACCGAACATATCTAGAGCTCCCGATGTCCGTTTGTCACATTCTCACAGTCGTTGGAAAGCTCTCGAGATGATATTCTACACTGAAACCATTTAGGGATGTTTAGGGAACTTTTTTCAAAAATGATCCCCGATCACTTAGAAAGGGTAGTCGGTTTACGGGCGATCCTTGAGTCACCCGACCCTAGTCATGAGTTGGGTCTATGAGCACTTCATCCTCTACGGCGAGTGTAGAGGTGATAGAACCCAAGCCGTGAGGGTGGTCAAATGGACAGACATATCGGTGCTTAGAGCACCTCATCGGCCCGATTGCCTCCCGACTATTACTTGACATAGAGGCCACACCATATCGACTATAGCGGCGCATATGGGGTGAGGAGGCTCTTACTTTGATCTCCTGCTCCATGACAGGGCAGCTTATTGATAGAGTGGGGCGAGTGGAGATACACCCCTTTGGCCAAGTTCCTCAGCAGTTTGGCCTACCCTACATGGGTATGCTTCCCCAGTGGTGCCAATATACAGATCAGTCCGAGAGGCCAGAGGGGGGCCTAGAGGCCGAGGTTGGACAGTGGTTACTCCTGGCGTTCCTATTGCGGCTAGGATGATAGTACATGCCAGAGGGAGAGCAGTGCACCTCGGCACCTTTGCTTCGAGATCACCGCAGTCCTGCCCATAGCAGCGATGACCCCATTGACATAGACTCCGAGTCTGAGGAGTTTACAGGGGGAGAGACAAAGGAGGAGACCAAGGATAGTGATCCTGAGTGGCATGACACCCAGGATATCATGCAGGCAGAGAGGGCCGAGCAGAGTGTAGAGAGGGTGACTCTGGTTTTAGAGGAGCCACTCTCCCAGGGCCATGGGGAGGATGAGTCTGTTGCGGGGCGCTATGTTGCTCCAGCCACAGGAGCAGCCCCTTAGTCGGCAACGGCATCCGTGGCAGGTGCTGATCCTATAAATCCATCCTAGAGGTGCAGTGATCCGAGTATGTTACCCTATCTCCTTCTAATTGTTTGTTGTTAGTTAGGATCTCCTTATTTGTTATCTTGTATTTCTAATTTCTTGTTTGGTTTCTAATTTTTTTTCTCTTTTGTTTACAGAGACAGCTGATGAGTGGCGAGATTTGATTCGTAGGGTATGCACTGATACCCTGATGATCCCCATCGAGAGGACCCGCACAGAGCTGTCCATGGACGCTGGGGAGCCTTCAGCAGCTGGTAGACATACTGACGTCTTCGCCCTAGTCTAGCATGTGGCCAGGATGGTATCGACTCTCCGCACAGAGTTAGCGGGGTATAGGACGGGCGAGCACCTGATGAGGAGCCATTCTCATGGTGAGACTATGGCTACCCCTCGGGATCCTGAGCCATCTGTGCACTCAGAGCGTCGGTGTAGCTGGAGTCCTAGGCATGGGCGTGCGCCTTCAGAGGGGTCTCATAGGGATTGAGAAGCCGATTGGCTCTCGTATATTTTTGTACGATACATTATTTTGTATATCTTGGGCTCTTTGAGCGTTTTGACCATGCTTAGTGCATGATGGCATTGTACATAAACATTGATCATTTATATATATGTATATTTGTTTTGGATCAAATCTTTGGCATTCATAGCTTCCTTTCTATTTCCAGTTTCCTCATGTATACTATGATGTATGTTTATATGATTTTTAGAATGTATGCAATGGCGAACAAATGATGCAAGTGTTTGAATTTCTTTTTATGTATTTCATGATGCTGATATATGATGATGTAGATATAATGTGATTTTGAATTTTAGCTTCTGTAAGCAATTTTGGATACTTCATGTTTGTTTTGGCAAAGTGATGAATATAAACAGGTATGATGAATAGATAAACCTGCCCCTACCCCCAACTCCACGCAACTAGTAAGATACGAGGGCTTATCACCGAGAGTTGGGAAGGGTGCAAGTTATGAGATGTGTTGAAATGATAGTGATGAAAGATAGACAAAGTTTTGGTGGAACCAAATTGGGAGGCTACAAGCTTACTCTACGAGTGACTTCATAGTTTAGAATGCAATGTGCTTTGCGGTTTATCCAGACTTAGATCCTTAGATGGCCACATAGTAGACAAAATCTAGGTTTTTAGGATTTTAACTCTCTTGGAATTTTGAACATCTGATTCATTTGTTTTTGACTCAAAGATTCAAGGTTTGAATTGTTTGTGTATGACCTTTTGCATTTGTTTGTCAAGAGGACCCCTACACTTTGCCCCATGCTACTAGTAATAAGCGTGGGTTTATCACCATGGGAAAAGCATAGGCGAGTAACGGCACTTCCATCCTTTCCAAACCCTACGTCACTAGTAAGAGATGCAAGCTCATCACCGAAGGTTGGTGGGGCAAGGAAATGTGTAAAATTAAAATTTTCTGTTTTGAATAATATTTGACTTGTTTTCTTGAGTAAAATGTCAGTATGTGCTTATTTCCAAAGAGATATACATATGGGATAGATGTGACACCATGAAGCTTCTAGAACAGACCATAGGTAAGACACCTATCCTAAGAAGAAACCAAAAGTGAGAACAAGCCCGCAGATCTTGGTATGGTTACCGTTTAAGACTTTGTCATATCTAGCTTTATTTGATGACATGATTCCGAGATAATTTGATGATATCATGAAAATGGAGAGGTATGATTAGAGTGTTTATGCCAACAACATCATGAGTTTGTAATGAATTGCTTTGAGAACAAAATTCCTTGATCACAATTTGTGTACGAAATAAGCGGACAAAATGATCTTAATCTATATGAAGATGTAATGTAAATATGATTATAAATAGTGCTAGTGCTTACACGTAGAACCGCTTGAGATGCAGGGAATTGAATGTTTCACCAAATTCCTCACCTTCTAGCGTACATAAGAGGTATGCACCATTTCCATAGTCCTTCATGACTCGGTATGGGCCCAACCATTTAGGCGAGAACTTCCTTCGCCGGTCTTCTTGTCAATCCATTTATCTACTCTTAGAACTAGATCACCTTCATAAATGTTGTGTTCATAGACCTTCTTGTTATCTTTGCTGGCACATCATCCGGTCAGCATAGGCTCTATGTCACTATTCAACATCTAACCTAGCTTCACCTAGGCTTTCTAGTTGGGAAAGATGCGCTTCTCTGTAAGCATCTTCATCCGAAATCCTTGTAATGAAATGCCGAGACTGGTATTTCAACCTCAAGCGGGAGAACTTACCCGAATACTAGTGAGAAAGGAGTTGCTCCGTTGGTGTTCTTATTGAGGTTCGGTGGGCCCATAAGGCCGGATGCAACTTCAAGTGCCAATCTCATTTTTTTCTTTCACCGTTTTAAGGAGAATGGCCTTTAGTGTTTTATTCATTGCTTGACTTGTCCGTTGGCTTGAGGGTAATACAAGGAGGCCGTATGATGGCTTATTTTAAATTTATTGCACAATTCATGAAATTCATCTTTCTTAAAAGAAGTCCCATTATCTCGACATAATGACTTGCGGGACACCGTACCTGCAAATGATTTGGTTCAAAATGAATTTTGCGATTACAGAACCTGGTACATAAGTAATAGGCATAGGCTCTACCCACTTGGTGAAATATTTGGTGGCCGTGATTATAAAATTATGGCCATCTGTAGACGAGGGAGAGAATTTCCCTATCAAATCTAGGCCCCACGTGGAAAAGGGCAATGGAATAGTAATTGGTTGTAGAGCTTGTGTCGGCATGTGGATCTCATGGGAGAACTCTTGGAACTTATGACACTTGCGTACAAATTCTACTGCGTCGTGTTCTAGAGTGGGCCAGAAATAACCCATTCGATGTATTTTGTGAGCGGTGGCATGGCCACCGAAGTGGCCTCCACATATTCCACTGTGAGATTTGTGGAGAATATTCTTGGATTCTTCTGCATCGACACATCTTAGAATCATTCCATCGAACACTTTCCGATAGAGCACTTTCTCTACAATGACGTATTTTTCTACGATAATGCGTAGTCACCTTCTATGTTGTGGTGTAGCCCCTTCTGGATACTTATGGTCCATGATATAATTAATGATATCAGTGTACCAGGGACACTCAGAGATAGAAGGTCGGGTTTTGATGTAGTATACGCACTCATCTGGAAAATCTAGATCTACTAGATCACCTCCATCTAATGGGTTATCAGCTGACCAATCTACGATGATTTGTCCCTTAACTGATTTCTAATTTACAAATGTTAATTTGAATTCCCCCATTAAGGTTATAAAACATCCAATCTTTTTAGACAAGGATCCTTGTGTGAGGAAAGTTCGTAAATGGTCCATTTTTACCATGACCCTTGTTTCTTGATTCAGCATATAGTGTCTTAAGCGTTTGGTTGCAAAGACTATGGTGAGGCATTCTCATTCTGCTTGTGTATAACGTGTTTCATAGTCGAGAAATGTTTGGATAATGAAATAAATCACACTTTCTCTCTTGTCATTGTCTCCTTGAGCTAGCATACAGGCTAGCGAGACATTGGTAGCTCGTGAGTATAAAATTAACAGGCGATCTAGCTTAGGTGGCATTAGCGTAGGTGGTGACAACAAGAAACGCTTAACTACGTCAAAAGATTCATTGCAATCTTTAGTCCAATCAATGCTATAATCCTTCTTGAGTAAATTGTTGATTGGATGAATGGCGAAACTTAAGTCCGAGATGAATCTCTGGATTGCACCCAGTTTTAGAAATGACCTTATTCTAGATTCATCCGAAGGTGGGACCATTTCGAGGACAGCCCGAATTTTGGTTGGGTCGACATCAATTCCTCGTGACGATATGATGTAACCTAGGAGCTTCCCTCCTGTTACACCAAAGATGCATTTTTCTGGATTTAACGTGACTCCGTACTCTATCAGATATGAAAGAATGACGCGGAGCACCTCCGGGTGGTCACAGTGCTTCTTGGCTTTAGTCAACAAGTCATCTACGTAGGATTCCATGATTTTATGAATTATATCATGGAATATATATGTCATAGCTCGCTGATACGTAGCACCAGCGTTCTTGAGACCAAATGGCATAATAGCATAGCAATAAGTTCCCCAAGGAGTTATAAATGTGGTTTTAGCTTGATCTTGTTCAGATATTCTGATTTGATTGTATCCCGAGAATCCATCCATGAGAGACAAAAGTTCAAACCCAGTTGTTGCATCAACAATGACATCTATGGATGGTAATGGGAAGTCGTCTTTAGGACATGCTTTGTTAATGTCTCGAAATCTATGCAGATGTGTATCTTCCCATTCTTCTTGAGAACGGGAATGATATTAGATACCCATTGGGAGTAATCGACTGGCTTGATGAATCCTACTTGGAGGAGTTTTATTACCTCCTCTTTCACCATGAGAGCTACCTTGGGTTTCATGGGTCTCAATTTTTGTTTAATTGGTTTTGCATCTGATTTAGTGACGAGGTTGTGCACCACAATGTGGGGTGTAACCCTGTCATTTCCTTATAATTAAATGCAAACGCCTTTTGATGTTCTTTGAGGATCCGAGTGTGTATTTCTACTTCTTTTGGGGTTAACGAGGATCCTAACTTCAATATCCTTGGTTCATATTCCGTTCCGATGTTAATATCAATTGTTTCTTCGATCAAAGAGGCGTTACCTTCTTCAAACTCAGGTGGGGCTAGAGATAAATCAAAATTGTCCCTATTTTCTACTATGTATACGCTAGGTTCATTTGTGAGGGAAGTTCCATCATAGGATTTCCGAAGTAGGAAGACGAATGTGGGATTAAGGACAAATCTATCATATGATATGAGCGTTTAAGTAATTTAGAGTGGCCATATCACTATCGGTGTGGTCTAGGATAGTAGATTCATTTCCGTTTAAAAGAGAATTTGTCATTGTTTTTATCAATGGTTCATCACGAAGGGATATCATGAAACGGGTATCCTCCAACTTATTTCTTGGAGTAAAGCGTGATGTTGAGGTTGCTATAGAATCGGCGAGAATATTGTGTTCTCACGAGATTGCTTCAATTGATATGAAATCAAACTCCTTGCTTAAATCTAATACAGCTGTTTTGTAAAGCTTTAAATGCTCGGCTTTGGTTTCATATATCTCAGAGACTTGGTTTGCTACCAATTGTGAGTCTCCTAACACCTTGATGTTATTAACACCGATCCTTTTGGCTAAAATGAGGCCAAGGAGGAGGGCTTCGTACTCAGCGCCGTTGTTTGTACATTCAAAATTTAGTTTGAAGGCGAAAGGTAAGACTTTTCCTTCAGGGGAAGTAAAGATTACACCTGCCCCCGCTCTCGTAACATCTAGCTCCATCAAATGGAGTGTCCAATATTTGGCTGGGAATATGGACGCTAGGATATCTATTGTGTTTTTCCGCATTCTACTTCCACCATACAGAGATCCTCTACTGGAAGAGAGCCAATACCTTGGGAACATCCCATGCCTGCAGAGTCAAATGGCAAGAACATTAGTAGATCTTGTTCTAGCAATTCAACAGTTTTTGTAGTAGTTCCTAATGATATTGTTTCTATGGTGTTAGCCTCATCTTTGGGGGTTAGGGTTGCCTTGGCTGGGCTTATAGCTTCAAGATCTGTCGTAGGTATTAACTTTTCTCTTGGTTTTACGTCGTAGGTTTATTAAGTTGGTTTATTGGGAGTTCAATCTATGAGTGCACACACAGGTCTTTTATTTAAGTTAGATAGGTGTACATCGAATGGTTTTGGATCACCTTTGGCTACAAATATCTTTCCTAAGTGTAAAAACCTTACTTCTTCAAATTGTAGAAGGGATTGCCTTCATACGGTGTATCCATGGTCGGCCGAGGATCATATTATAGTTAGTTTCCCGATCTATAATATAAAACTCGGTCAAGATGGTTTTGGGTCCTAAGGTGCCCTAAATATTATGGTTCCAACCGAGGTGGCTTTAAGGCTATCATATCCCCTTAGTGTATTTCGAGTTGTGGAACAATTGGTTTCTCCATACCCTAGCTTTTGAAGGAAAGAGAAGGGGACTATGTTAACTACTGCCCCATCGTCTATCATTACACGCTTTACATAGTTGTTATAAACCCATACTTGTAAATATTAGGCTGAATCACCTTGGCATGCGATCTCAGCATCTGTCGGCATTTTGTTTATCTCAAATATGAATTCGACATCCCTATCCGCCTGCCCTGGAGGATGAACATCAAAGTCCACATGATTTACCTATGTTTCAGGAGGTGGAGTGATGTTAATTAAATGACCTAAACCTAATGCTTCTAAAAGAGCAGCCCTATGAGCAGGAGAGTTCTTTAGTAAGTCTAAAAATGAAATGTGCGAGAAGGTTTTTGTTAGGTCGTTAATTAAATCATAGGCACCCACAGGTTTTGCTATGACTTGTTGGATGTTATCCACCTCTGGTAGGTGGCTTGGACTTGGCTAAGAGAAATACTCTCACGTCCTTGTTATAGCTTCGATGGGTAGCTCAGCGTCTAACTCCACTAAACCGACTACCTTAGGTCATGGTTGACTTCCTAGTTGTGGTGCAACTAATGGATTTAGCGAGGTCGAGGCTTCATGATCATTGTTTCCTGTCATTACACCCTTGTTCATCCCAGTTAGATTTAGCCTATTGTTATCGTGATTTGGGAGTGGATCATTAAAGATCTTGAGGGGTGCGTTAGAGGGAAACCGCCCTGCAAAATTATTTGATGTTGGCAACGTAGGATCACAAGAACATATCCATGAAAAGTTGTTTTTGTTCATCTGGAAAGCGTTGCATGAATTTATTGTAGTCACAGCACATTCTAGTGTCATGGCCCCGAATTTTGTGGAAACCACAATACGAATTAGGATTGTAATTCCTAGTTTGTTGGTTTGGCGTGTATTGTGGCCCAAAATTTTGATCAAACCATTGTCTATTAAAATTTTGTGTTTGTTGTCTTTGGTTTGAATTCTGGTTTTGGTATCTAGTTGAATTTTGGCTCGGACCCTATGTGGGGTTTTTCCATTGTTGTTGTTGTTGTGGATAGTTAAAATCCACTGTATTGATTGTTGGGGTAAAGTTGTTGTTTCGTTGGTTATTTGTTTGTGATGGAGTATTGACAACATTTACCTTCTTAGGCTGGTCGGTTACTCCGTCTGTTGTTACACCCGATTTTTATTAAGGATTTTAGGTCCTTGATTGACGTTTGTGGTAGTAGGATAAGTTGTAGTGTTCTGGTTGGAGGTGACTAACCTCCCATTTGCTCCATATGTTTTGCGACCACTATCAATTGCCGCTTGATCTATTCGAAGAGCACTCTCAAGTACTTCATCGTAAGTTCTTAATGGGAACTTCTGGACTTCTTCCTTCACCTCTCTGCTAAGAGAATGAAGGAATAAATCACATAGTTCCATCTGATCCATGTTCGGAGCACTTGCCGAAGAATAAAGAACTGTACACCACCTTTGGATGAAATGGGTGACAGATTCATTGTGTTCTTGCTTGATGTGTAAGAACTCCCTGATTCCTATCCTTAATAGTTTATTCATGTCAAAGGCCTTGATGAACTCTGACATGAGTTGTTTGAACAAATGGATGGAAGCCTCAGGTATTCTATAATACCAATCAAGAGCGATGCCTTCCAAGGTTTTTGGGAATATCTTAGCAACAACCCCATCCCATGGGAGTAGTTCTCGAATGGCCGTAGCGTAAGATTTGATATGTGCGTTTGGATCCCCTTCACCTTTGTATTTGGGAAAATCGGGAAGAGGTCTTGGAAGCATGATGCTTCGTATGGTGAAATCTAAGGGCTCTTTCAAATATTCTGAGTAAGTCCCTATCACATATGTTTCGACCATTGATGGTGCCTGTTGAGGGAGCAGCGGTGGAATGGGTTGTTGACATGGCGTAGCGTATGCATTGGTAGGGGCATAAGGAAGCCCCTGTGTTTGAGCAAACATGCCGGGAGAGGAGAACATATCCCCTTGTGGTGATTTGGAGTACATGTTTAAGTATGACAGGGTATTGTCCAGGAATGGATTGTTTTGTACTAGACCAGGAGGAACAGTGTTAGAGATGGTGGGTCTGGTTGGCATTTGTTACGAATCAAGTGCGGAGTCATGCCTAACGTGCCTACTCCCGTGAGGAGATCTACTTGGCTAGGATGGTGTGGAGGATTGGAACTTCGTGCTTGTATGAATTGAAAATTTTGACTTTTTGGGCAAGTTCTAACCCTCTAACCTTTTCTATTAGAGTTGAAATGACTTCATTTGGTGAAGTCACGATATTCTACCTTGGTGGCGTTGGTTGTATATCATGGTGTTGTATAGGTCTATGATACCTGCTATGAACTGATCGCTACCCTGCCAAGTTTCCGCGAGGGCATTTCCTATATGTAGTGGGATGGAAGTATTTTATTGAAAAGAGACCTCGGGTTGTGTTTGTAAACCTCCTATAGGTGGATAGATACTTTGAGAATGTTGGTCATTATTGGCATAAAGTATCGAATATTCATCGTCTAAACCTCGGTATGAGTCTGATTGTCTACTAATTTGTGGTCTAAGCAGCATCTGAGGAGATGAACCAAATTCTCCAGTGAACGTCATGTTATTCGAGCACTCAAGGTTCTGTTTTTACATTTGAGAGAGTTGTTCCAACTCCTCTATTTGGAAGGACAAGCTATATCGATCCTTTGAGTTTTTGTTGACAAGCGATTAGTTGAATAGTTGTCACCCCCACACCGAGAGCGAGGGTGATGATTGTGTATTTTTTGGGCGTAGTATGCCTCAAGACCCAAGAGGGTCTGCCATGCATTGAATCCGACATATTCAGCGGGTATATGACTACCCACGAAATAATGGGAGAGAGTGAAAATGATTGTTAACGAATGACTAATGAGATGGAGAAGGTGAAAAAGTTGTTTGTTTCACATCGGGTTCACCAATTTTGTATGACGAAAAAGTGACATGCGAGCGTGGGAATCTAAAAGTAACTCTTCCTCGCACCCGACCTCCCGAGGTTGTGCCGAGACAGCCGGTGGGGATGGAATATGTATGGGATGCAGACAAACTAGTTAGGCAATCTAATGTCTTCAATACGCACTAGTGGAATTTGTGAATCTAAGGCAAAGAAGGCCCTCCTAACTTAAACTGGTGTGATAGATCGATCGGCAAGGATGCTTCTTGAAGGCTCCAATCAATATCGAGCTCTGGCATGATTTGATCTATGGGTTGTGGAATACATGGGAAATGACCTGGGATAGTTTCGTGTATGTCTCCAGATAAGGTCATATGGTGGATGGTAAATATAGTCGACTCATGGACAATTCTTTGGCCTAGTCTAGAACTCTCTAGCTTTGTTAGCTGTTGTATCTAGTAAGGATAACTGTTCGATGATGGTAGGTGGAAGTGGGGTAGATCTGAATACTAGTGTGCGTAGGCCAGTGTCTATGTCTGATTGACTTACAGATTCGTTGGGTTGTCGGATTTATGGATCCCAACCGTAGACTCTTGTTTTTGTGGTCCTACTATGGTCATGCATAGAATTAGTTCCTAATCCCTAACACCCAGAATTGTATGCCTTCTTAGCCTCTATATTCAAAACTAGTAAGCGTGTGATCTTCTCGAGTGCCTCACGGGCATTTTTGCAACTTTGAATTCTTAGGATGGTATCTATATACGTGAGAATGTCTCTGCATCATCTGGGCCGTGGGACTAAAGGATTGTAACTAAACATTTTCTCTCTTTCGATCCCTTCTATAATCATATGGATGTCACCTAGGGTAATCTGTAGTTCGGTTGATTTGACCAAAATGTATGCACTCGGTCGTCTTCTATGTTTAGCCCGCTCAAATGGGAATTGATTTGTTGCAAGCTTACCGTTGTTCGAAGACTTGGATCCTAAGATTTTGAACTATATCAGTTATTGTTGTGATGATATTTGGTTGAGGCACGATTGGCTCGAATACGTATTCCTTGGGCTCTCTAGGTCCCGTAATTGTCATGCAAAAAACAACAATGTAAAATGAACTACAGTAAAATGAAATTTAACTATGTGAAATATATCTATAGCATATATGATTCCCCTTTTTTGTGTTTTCTGATGAACTTTATGAATTTAAGAAAGTAGCTATTTAAAATATCTAGAATTGACAACTAAAATAACAACTTAAAACAAACAAAATAGCCGAGTGTAGCTATTTGTCTGTGTAATTTGTAGATCTATTCTAAACAATGAAATAACTTATCTAATCTATTTACAAGACTCTCGATCCTACCTCAGAAGTGAAGAGTGAATCATAGTTTCTCAGAAACTATCAATCCCCACAGCTTCCCTGGCAATATTGAGAGTAGAATTAACTGAAATAGAGTAATTAACTACTCTATTTGATATATTTCTAACTATAAATTTGAAAGCTAGAACCTGGATTCTGCAGAATAGTGGCGAATCTGATGGTGTGTGTGATCTTGTCCCCTCAATGTGATCTCCTCGTTCTTTCATGTTCACGTGGATCCATAAAAGTGTGTAATGATAGCATCAACAAAAGTAGATATTGGGATAAAGGCAGCTCATAATACAGACTGAATACGATGTGAGTAGGAGAGGGATAGCGCAAGAGTACAGAGCTTGGCTTATGCAATTCCTAGCGGGATCTATTGTGAGTCATGCAACATAAAACGTCCAAAACCTGAAACTATCCTATTTGAAGAACAAAACCTGCAACTTTAATGGCTTCCTATTGGTAAAAAAACTATCCTATTCCAATGGATTGGATAAAATAACAGTAGTACTTGCACAAGATGGATATGTGGCTTACTGGCAGTAAAACAATGCTAACTAAGCATGCAATGAAAGAAACTAAGCATTCTAAGAAAAATGAAAACTAAATCTATTACAAAGAGAAATCAGAGGAAAATTTGAGGGGCCATTTGCTTGAGCACAAGCCATCTATTTATAGCATTTGCATTTACCCAAGGTAAAAACCAAATAGAACTCTTAAACTATAAACAATGGCAAAACACTATTCCAGGGAACCAGAATCATAAATGCAAGCTTATGGCGTGAAAAAAAGCTGGTAAAACGTTGAAATTATGTGAGTCATGTTAAAAGAGATTTCTAGAAAATGCGTAAAGGACCGCTGCCCGAGTAGGGCAGCGGTTCTGAGGACTTCTGCCTGCTTCATGGTGACGGTCACGAGACCGCCGCCCAGGCAGGCGGTGGTTTCGTCACTGAAGAGAAAAAGGCCAAGAAAAGAGGGGAAAAGGGAAAAACAAAGCACGCGGGGGCTAAGCGGGGCATGCGGGATGTTAACACACACTTGGAGATCTTTTCCGGATCCCGAACACCTTGCGAGGAGACCTGTATCATCATTGGGGCACATGTCACGTTATTTTGGCAGTATAGTACCTTACAATTTTGGGTACGTACAATGACCAATCCATTTCTATTTCTCCACCTAGATCTCTGTAAAAACTTTTACTCAACACCATACCGAATGTTGCTAGGATGTCGACACTGAATAGTCAAGAGTATCTTCTTGTCAGGGTAATCAGCTAGTGTGACCTGAGCATCCTTAATCCTTCCTACCAATGGAACTTGTTTGGATTCCATTGAATAGCATGTGCCATTTACCCGGTCAAAGTAAGACCAAGAGCATTTGTAAATTTTTCTGGCATCACATTATCGAGGCTCCAGATTCTATAATGAAATTTTTCATCTGAAACCTTTGATGAGAAGTGATAGGTAAAAAGGCTCAACTCTATTGGTGTTGGAGGCACTGAGGGCTAGCATGTTTTGAGAAGATGGTGTGGGAAGCAAGCCTTTAGAATTAGATATTGGGGATGTAGAGTTACCACCCTAGACTTGCTTTGATGAATCTGTCAAATTGGGTAGGATGTGTTTGTAGGTATTCAATCTCAGAGAGCTGAACCTTGGTTTTGCTTGCATGCTCCACAAAGTCAAATGGAGCTATGGTAGATGAGGAAGAGGTTCCAGTAGTGGATGAGGACTTAAATGGCAGAGGTTTTGTTACTTTTGGTGTTGGGTTCTCCTTTTCAAATGTAGCAATTGACTTGGAAGGAGGTGAGGGTGTAGCCCTTGATTGAAATTTAGATGTTCTTGCAGAACCAAAATTTAGAAGAGAATTTCTCTTAACAACCTTTGAGTTGGAAGAAGAGTCAGATAACTTACTTGGCAGAGCAACATGATCCTTGGCAACCAGTGAATCTGGTTTCTCTTTGGCTGATTCCATGGAAGGTGGTAATGGTGATCCTTTGTTGATGATCTTGTTTTGTGGAGGATTTGAAGAGCTATCTTCTTTGCTCTTCCTATCATCGCTACAACTGCTGAGGCTGAAACACCATTCTTGGATTGTGCATGAGTGAAAACAACACATGAAAAACTTGGAGCTTCTTCATCACCTTCCTCCTCATCATCAATGTACTCAATCAAGCCATTGTGCATGCCAACCTCTTCAATTTCAAGATAGTTTTCATGGTCATCCATGCTTTCTTCTTCATTTTCCTCAATGTATGCTCCTTCTTCTAATTCCCTAGTGTCATAGATGGCATTGACCGATGGTGCTTCAAGATCAAGCCTACGAGGGGGTGGAGAAATTCTTGATATATATTAGGGGGTTTGGTCTCCTTGGAGCATTCCTCATTATGATTTGTGATAGCTGCTTCTTCAAAGGAACTAGGTAATCTGCCATTTTTAGAAACATTGGATCAGTGGTGACTAAATCTGAACTCTGACCATTTTGCTTCCCATTTCGTCCTTTCACTTTGCTAGAAAGAATTAGATCATCATCAGTCTCAACTACAAAGTCTTGAACTTCCCTTAATGTTCTTGGTTGGGCTCTTATGAGGAAGAAACCAACTTTTGGTGGCAAAGAATTGATGAAGAACCTTTTCAAGTTGTTTTTAGGGGGGACCACATCTTCTGGGATCCTTCTTGTCAACCTATTATACCTTGCTACAAAATATCTCATTGATTCAGAGGTCTCCTTCTTCATCTAAACCAATTGGACCAGTAGATCCTGACAATTTTTGTGCTCTTGAACCTATGTTCAAATGCACTTCTTATGTCTTCCCAACATGTGACAGATCTTGGGGGTAGCATGTAGAACCATTCAATAGCCTTTTCTTGGAGCGACTCCACAAATATCCTAACTGAAACATCTTCATCTTCAACTCCTAACACTCCACAAGTAGTGATGAATGCTGCTACATGTTCTTCTTGGAGTTGAGAACCATCCCCTTTGAATTTTGGGAAGTTATTTCTTGAGCCTCTTGGGAGGTCATGAAGTGGTTGTGGAAGGGTGAGTGGACCAGTATTCCTTCCCCATGGCACATTAGGCCTACGTACTTCATCTTCATGATCACCCATTCTATTCTTGTTTCTAGCCTCCAGTCTTGCTAAGGTTGCTTCTGTAACTGCTCTTTCTTCTACTTTGAGTTGGATTCTTTCTATTTCTTCAAGTTGAGATCTTATCTCCTCTTCAACCCTCTCTTTCAAGCTCTTTAAATGTGGGATCAATTTTTCCTCCTTGCCTTAGTTTTTGGGTGTATCTTCTCTTAGCCAACTTGAATATTTATGCTCTCCTTTGGGGTGCTAGAATTTGTCTTTGTCTCTCCAATTTGACAGCACGTTCCTCTTCCAGTCCGAATCCTTATGGAAATGAAGTATTGATTTACACTTTGTCTACTATGCCAAATGGCTTCTCTCATATCAGAAGCAATGTCTTCTTGAATGTGAAAGAGTAAATCTGGTCTCTTAGCAGGAGGATTTCCCCAAATAGTTGTGATTTACATCCATGTAGTTCATGTGATTATTCAATCTCCAAAAAAATTTCACTTAGAATATTTTTTTATGACCCTGAGGTTGTTTTTAGGTGCAGATGATGCAAGATCTGCCCCATGGTGGGCACCAAAAACTGTTGGCGAGAAAATTTGTCTTGTGGAAAAATTAGTGGGTTTCAATCCAACGCTATGGGAATCTAAGTCCCTCTACTTGAACGGTGCAACTTCCATATGTGCATGCAAAAATGGTGGATTCCAATGGTGGCCTTTCGACCAGAGATCCAACAGGGACACTCCACTGACCATGTGGCAAATCTAGCAATTTCTCACTAAAGAAGAACTTCGTCTGAGAAGTGGAAAGGGAGTGAGAATGGAGGTAGGATAAATTTATGTTGTGAGTAGAATATCAGATGCCCACACACATTAATTAGAAGTCTTGTTTACATGCATTTATAATTGGAAGAGAAACAAATCTGTGGGAGAAGCTACAAGACCGAATGAAACTCATTGATCGCAAAGTACCAATTAATTCCTCAATCAAAAAGGAAAAAAATTCCTTCTTTTCTTATTGAATCTTGGGCAGAGTTTGTACATAGCTTGAGGATGGAAGAAATTCAAGGAAGAAGAGAAGAATAGAAGAAGTGTGGTGTTTTCTATCTTTTTCAGGCACAGAGCACTCTGGTCTTTTTGAAATCAATCACCAACCCTTGGAATGATGTCGAGAAGTCATTATATTCTTCGCAAGAAACCATTACAACATTACAAATCATTCACGCCTCTTCGAATTCCTTTATCATGAAGAAAACACTCATGGTAGCTAAAACTAGACCTTGCAAAGCAACCATTACATTTGATTTTCCAGTTTAAATCTAGACCGTTTGATTTTCTCCTCTAGCTTTGAATTTGGGCCATCCACATGGCAGGAAGGGATTGGAGCAGTTATGGGGGGAAGCCCTTTGCATTTTGTAATTTTTTAGAGATTTGGAAATTTGGAACAAATTGGCCCGCAACCCCACTTTGAATTTTCAACTAGGACACGTGGCACATTCTTATTGGAAATGGGATCACGGTCTTTTTCTCAACATTTTAACCTTTTTTACAAAAAGGTTCAAAAACTCAATTTCCTCCGTTGGCCCACTACTCTGATTTGACTAGGACACGTGGCACATTCTGTTTGTAGGTAGGGTCACGGTTCTCTTCTCAACATTTTAACCTTTTTGGAAAAAAGGCTCAAAACTCAAATTCCCTCGCCGGCCTTGCTCCGATTTGACTTTTCAACGCGGGCCTTTCCTTTAACTTTTTCCCTGCGGGCTCAAGCTTTAAATATTTCCCTATAGGCTCAATATTTGACTTTTTCCTTGGTAGCTTAGATCGGGGTTGTGGGTTACTTTTTAATTTTTCATCTTTTTACAAAAAGGCTCAAAGTCTTGAATTCCCGATGGCCCACTTGTCTCGCCTTGACTTTTCAATGTCTTCCACCACATGGTGATTTGGCGCTGAATTGGTAATTAAAATTTCCTACCCCTAGAGTTGCATCATTGCAACACATGGATCCATCCATTGAGCCTTCCATACTTAGCTGATTTTACCTTCATTTTGGACCTGGGACACATGGAGAGCCCACACTCAATTGAAGACTACCCCCTAGAATTGCACTTGGAATTGTGCCATTGTGACATGTGGAGCCGTCGATGAGTCTTTAAAGTATAACTGGACCACACCAATTAGGGATACCCTCGGGGATAATTTTAGTGGCGAATATTCGTAATATGGCGAAAATTTCATTTTAGGAAAATTTGAAAAGGCGAATTATTCGGAGTGGGTCGGTGTCCTATTCGCCTAAAATATATAGTATATTTTTTTTGGGGGGTTGGCTTCGCCTTCATTTGAAAACATCTCCTATAAAAACCTATGTGATTCGTCGGGTAGTATACCTCAAGTAGCTTACCAAATTACCAATACTGTGAAATTTGAACTCGCATACCCTTGAGCACCAGAGATTCATATTACTGTTAGCCTGTGATTGTTGACGCGCGACAAATGAAGTGTTGACGTGTGAGGGCATTATTGTGCCAATGACGACAAGAGCTATCTTGACGCCGCGATAAGAGTCAGCTATCGACGCGCGACAAGAGCTGTACTGACGCGCGACAAGAGCTTTACTGACGCGCGACTTGGGCTAGGAAGTGACGCGCGACAGAGAAAGGGTTGACGCGCGACAGAAAGAAGTGTTGACGCATGACTTGGGTAGAGTTGACGCGCGACCTCAGACAGTTCACGCGCGACAACACCTCAGAGACTGGACAGAGTCGCTTCTTGGTTCTTTTGCTGACGCAGGACTCTTTTCAGAATAATGGAAGGTGCCAGCTCAAAGAATACGAAGAAATCTCAGAAATCACTCTTCAAGTATTTTGGAAACTCTGCGGATACAGATATTGTAAATACCAATCATATAGATGCCACCAAAAAGAATCAGAATACTGACTGTGTGGAAGGTATTATTGAGGTGGACATGCATTCTGCACAGTATCACAGTCAAACAAATGAAACCTACGATAATATGCCAGATCTTGAAGATATTGTTCCTGTTGGGGTGCAACCAGAAGTGCAGCTAGATATCACAGATATAAACACTCAGCAAAATGGAAGACAGAAATCAAAATCAAACTCTGGTCCAAGAAAGAGGAAACCAGGTGATTGTGATATTGCTCAAAATTCTACTCAAAAAAGTAAAGCATTGAAAACGAATAAGAATATGTGGACCATTGGCAGGACATACAAGTTTGATTGGGCAGCTAAATTTCCATTTATTGAGCCTGTACAATCATCTAATTCTGAAGAAATCCCATGTGAATGTACATGTACAATATGTACGTGGAAATTGGGAAAGCAACAAAAAATGCAACTGAAGCTGGACACTATAGAAAAACATTGTGGAAAACAATATTTAACTGTAACGGGGGCAGATGGCCAGAAAATCAAAACACATAGGTGGAAAACTGAAAAGGAGTGCATGCATGTTAGATACGCAGCGGAATATGAGGTAGAGTAGAAAAAACACAGACATCTATTGGAAAAGGGAGGAACGATCACATCGCATATTGGTAAGATGAAAGAAACAAATCTACATGCAAAATTCATACAATTCTCTACTCTTTTTCAAATACTTAAAAAAGGAAGAGCGATGTCGGATTTCCTCGATTTCAAAGTTTTGTATCAATTTAATGGAATGCTGAATGTACCTCAGTCTCATTGGTCTGAGAGTAGTGGATGGGAAATGGCAAAATGCCTCTCGATGATAGAGAAGGAAGATTTGAAAGAGAATGTAAAAAAAGCAAACTTTATCTCTCTTTCAATTGATGAAGTCACAGCAGTCGACAACACCGCATGGGTATGTATCCACATCTATACATTAGAAAATCATATAAGGACACCTCATCTGTTGGGTGTTATGAAAATGGTTGAAAACTGCAATGCTGAAAACCTATATAAAATAGTTGTTTCTCATTTGAAAGATGTTGCTGGTATGACTGATTATGAAATTGCTACGAAGTTGGTATGCATTGGAGCAGATGGTGCATCTGTCATGCAGGGTCACCGAACAGGGTTGTGTGTTAGATTACAAACAACAGTGGCCCCATATATGCTACCAATTCACTGTATGGCTCACAGAATGAATTTAGCATATAAAATGGTAAGCAACCATGAAAATGTTGCTAAATTAGAAGACATCATAAGAGAACTTCATGCCTATATGTCAAGCAGCCCAAAGCGTTTTCTCGAGTTCCAAAAATTTGCAATTGGAATTACAGATGGCAAAAAACTTCTGAAGGATGTGGAGACTAGATGGATATCTTTGTATGAACCTGCATGCAGAGTTCGTGAGGAGTATCCTTCATTGGTTGGTTTCATGCACAAATACCGTCATGAAGTTGATAGGGCAAGGGACCTGTTGTTCCGCTTAACTGATTTGGAGACATTGCTTACATTGGTTGGTATTCTTCCAATGTTAAAGGAGATCAATACACTGATGAAGCATGCACAGGGCAGATTAATCTATATTGTGGATTTTATACGGATGAGGAAAATGGTATGTCAAAGTCTTGATATATTGTACTGTTCCCAGGATAGTTTTGATGCACCTGTTTTTGAAAATTGGAGAGATTTATTAGATCTTAAAAATCCTAACACCTTTTTGAGATTTAATATCCACGATCACCTATGCATCTCTGTTAATGGGAGGGAAATACCAATGCACATTTTGCAAAAACGTCAAGATATTACAGGATCGGAACGAGAAGATGTTCCCGTGACACGTAATTTGTTTGAGTCTGTGATAGTTGAAACCAGAATAAAGCTTAAAAAAATTTCAGAAACCTTGTCATCAGAAATTAGGGAACGTTTCTGTAAAGATAAAATTCTGGAAGCCATGGGTGTGATGAATCCAAATTTTTGGAATACAGAAGGTGGCCATGCAGACTTTGTCAGTAAGCATTTCCATAAATCAATGGGTACAATAATGGAACAATTTACAAAGATGTCAGAGCTCAAGGGTACGGAAATCAAAGGTATACTGAATGCCGATTTATTAAAGTTTCAGTCAACAAATTTTGCAACAACAATGAGGAACCAATATAGGAATTTAGATCAACCTTCTGAAAGTGGTGCTATTACAAGGCTGTGGCGAGGAATCTATCAAAGTTCTATCTTACAAGAAGATATCAGTGAATATTTCAGACTATATGAGTTATGCCAGACAATGATTTTGGGGTCTGTGGAGGATGAAAGGGTTTTCAGTGCATTGTCATTTATAAAATCAAAACTGAGAAACAGGTTGGATAAAAATCTGGAAAGTTGCATGAGGTGTTACGTTTCTCGATACTCCCTCGAAACCTTTCCGTTTGACAGAGCAATTGCGCACTGGAATTCCCTTTGCGAAAGAAGAGGTGTAAATAATACAGCTACAAGTACAAATATTCCCAACCTTGAGAGTGTAATTGGCTCTTCGTCACATTCTACAGAAGACAACATCGACTTTGATGAAGCTATTGATAATGGATTGTTTCAACTTTAAGTAGGTATCTTCTTTATCTATCTTTTATTTTTATCATTAAAGATGTTACAGGTCTATATACTAAAAATGTCAGGCAATTCACCCATCTATCTACTAATCCATTTCTCGTGTTGGAATTTTTTAAAACACAGATCTAGCTCATTACCGGTGTGCGGTGATGATTTCAATTTTAAGCGGTATCTTTCCCTTAATCTTATTGTTTGTTTCTATTCATTTTTGTGAGCAATTGCTCACTTTGGAATTCCCTTTGCGAAAGAAGAGGTGTAAATAATACAGCTACAAGTACAAATATTCCCAACCTTGAGTGTGTAATTGGCTCTTCGTCACATTCTACGAAGACAACATCGACTTTGATGAAGCTATTGATAATGGATTGTTTAAACTTTAAGTAGGTATCTTCTTTATCTATCTTTTATTTTTATCATTAAAGATGTTACAGGTCTATATACTAAAAATGTCAGGCAATTAACCCATCTATCTACTAATCCATTTCTCGTGTTGGATTTTTTTAAAACAAAGATTTAGCTCATTACCAGTGGCAGTGATGATTTCAACTTTAAGTAGGTATCTTTTTCCCCTTAATCTTATTGTTTGTTACTATTCATTTTTTCAGCTATGGTTATAATTAAAGATGTTACAGGTGTATGTATTTACATTTAGTTAAATACAATCTTTTTATTTTTTGAAAATGTGGGTTGACATCCGTCCGAGGAAGCTGTTACTTCTCGGGACTGACAATGTCAGGCAACTCACCCATCTATCTACTAATCAATTTTTTGTGTTGAATTTTTTAAGACAAAGATATAGCACATTACCGGTGATGATTTCAATTTTAAATAGGTATCTTCTTCAACATAATCTTATTGTTTGTTACTTTACATTTTTTCAGCTCTTGTTATCATTAAAGACGTTACAGGTCTAATTCTTTATATTTACATTTATTTAAAGATATTGTTGGTCTATATATTTAAAGATGTTGCTGGCACTTCTCAGGACTGACAATGTCAGGCAACTCACCCCTCCATCTACAATGTCATGTTACCCTTGATGATTGCAATACGCAAGAGGTAAGCTAAACCCTAGCATATTTGCAATTATGTTTAATTTCTTACCAGTGATGATTCTTTCTTGATTTCTTAGAATTATATTTAATTTATTTTTTATATGTGGAACAAGAAACATACATATAATTCATGATAATCAACATCTAATGCAATTAAAATTAAAGATTGTATGTAAATCCATATAATTAAATTCAAATACCATAGTACATACACAATAGACAATAGTAGAAGTTTTCAAATTCATTATTTAATGTTTCCACAATAATAAAAGTTTCTAGTTTTCAAAACCCTCTTTTTCTTTATCCAATTCTACTCCTCTGCACTATTCCCCAATGGCTTCTTCCAGTGTGGCTGTACCTCTTTCCCAAACACTAGAAATCTCCATGCGACAGCAAATTTGGATCAGCTGCAGCGTATAAACTATCCCGTTGCCAATAATTTTCGTAACGACTAATAATCTCATTGATAAGAACCTTAGCCCTTCTGTCCCATTCTATAAGCTGATTGATATGAGGAAGCATCTCCATCTTTCTCATCAACCCACACAAAATATTTTTTGTGCTTGTCCAGATCTATGAAATACTCCTTGCCCTCTTTAGAAGTACTTGTGCCCAAACCGGGAACCCTGTATGGTCCAAGCAACAAGTGATACCTAATCAGCAAGTGAACAAAACCAGAACTTGAAAACATATAAAGAGAAAACAAACTAGCATTACTTTGTTGCACTATATGGTCCAGCCGGTTATCGATCCACTCAATGATTCTCTCCAAGCTTCATACTCAGGAATTGTGTAGAAAGATAACACATTTCCATTTTTGTGAGTTGCCTACATCAACATGTGCCGACATTAGACATGGAGATACATAACATCTGGTGGCTTAGAAAACAAATATAAAAAGTCTCGAAACACAACCAAATATACAGGGGGAACATTTACAGAAACTAAACAGCGCTATACAAAGATCATGTACCTGGTCTGTCATTATCATCAGATGGCCATATCTTAAAGATTTAATGTTGTCATATATTATATCTTCCTGTAGACCAAGGATTTTTTTTCTATTTACTATCTCTTTATTCTCCATTTGTTGGTGAGTGGTAGCTTCCCAAAAAATAGATATTCCTGCCACCTGATAGGATAAAGATAACTAAAATAACAAAAAATTAAATTGGAAAGTGATGTCGAAACATGTCACAATACTACCAAATTCAGTATTCACATTTCCCTGATTCAAGGCACAAACACTTACAGCGACTGCAAGAGCCTTGGCTGAGTCACCCTCCGTTAATATTAAAGTACATTGATCAGAATTCTTCCCCCCTGCTTGATTTGCTTCATCAGGTTTGGGAACATCAATTAATTTCCCCTTCTTGGTTCCATCAGTTTTCTTAAGATCTTTTTTTTGTTTAAACTTTTCCACTGCACTCATCAGGTAAAACAAAGTTACAAAGCTCATCTTAGACACTAGCATTGCAAAAATTACATGTACTCAGAAATGCTACATATTAGACACCACGCCTGGATATATGGACATGGGCTAAAAATGTGAAACAGAATAAAAAATATGAATTAAAACGAGTTATACTTACAATCAACATGGAAACCAAACGTTGATTCGAGAAAATTCTTTTCTTCCACGAGTGTTGCCTTGGTTGTAACAATTGGTAAATTTTTGAACGGAAGGCCCGTAAAATGATGGATGTCATTTGCTTCGATACTGAATTGAAAAATTCGGCAATCGTTCAGAGTAACATAAAAAATGTCGTACTCTGAATTGTAGGATGACAGAAAGTAATTCAAAATATCCGGATCTGTTTCGAAATGGGGCATATTAACGATATGGATGTGAGGGCATAAGGGACATCGATTGAATTGGATTCTCTTGATTTTTGTTACTGAACTTGCAGTTGGGAAGCATTGAGACCTGCAAAAATTCAAGAGCCGGAAGATGAAAACGAGAAAATGACCGGTTGAAGGGTATTTATAGGCTAAATCGGGCGTCAATGGCTTCACTTGACGCGCGTCAATAGATGCTGCGACGCGCGTCGTGAGACACTAGTGACATGCGTCAATAGATGCCAGTGATGCACGTCAATAGGTGCCAGTGACGCGCATCAATATGTGCCAGTGACGCGCGTCAATAGGTTCCAATGATGCGCGTCAATAGATGCCAGTGACGCGTCAATAGATGCCACTGACGCGTGTCAATAGCTGCCAGTGACACGCGTCAATAGGGCCAGTGACGCGTGTCAATAGATGCTAGTGACGCGCGTCAATAGATGCAAGTGACGCGCGTCACCTCTTTTGCAATAGAGGAAATTCCCTTCATGTTTGTAATGCAGCAAATTGAGATGAAGACTTCAAATTTATCCCCAGACCAAAGAAACAAACAGTGATTGGTGTCTAAGACTGAGTTTGAGATGAGGTACCAGTAAGGCACTCTTGACAAAATTTACACAATGTTACCTTTTTAAGATGATCCAACCTTGCACTCTTGACAAAATTTACACAATGTTACCTTTTTAAGATGATCCAACCTTGCACAGAGAACTTTATGTTGAGCTGTAAAAATTTTTTCAATATTTTAGACACTTGATTTTATAGATTGTACTTCAAGAAGATCATGATTAATCAATTCAAGGCATAGAAATGGTGGAGCTTCAAGAAAATTGTCTTCAAACATACACTTGAACATTGTATCTTCAGCAAAGGAAAACAAAACAAGGTGGTAGCAGGAATTTTATTCAACCACTCCAAGAATCAGTCCCAAAGAGAGAATCTCAATATGTGAATCCTATACAACATATTTTACTATGATCATGTTTGCAAAATTCAATATTTTCTTATACACTCAAATATAAAAAAATGATCTATACAGACTAATCTTCATGATAAAAACCTTGTATGTTTTACATTAAACTTCAAAGTTCTATATCGAGCTTGACGTATCTTTTAATCACATGGTTATTCCAACTTTGGTTAATCTAGCCTCCATAGCCTCCATAATCTACTCTACACAAAACAATATCCATGATTAAAAACCATATCTTTTAAACCATGGTCTTGATTATTTCCCAAGCTCTAATTCTTATGGCCTGGAATTTAACCATTTCATAATTGGCTAATCTAGCCTCCACATCAATGATTGTTTCCAGCAAAACGTTATTTTCTGACAAATGGTCTTGACTATTTTGGATGTCAAACAACCTCTCTAATGAGAGATTATGCACTTATATAGAGGTGAATCTCTTTAAAATAGAATTTTCCTACACCATAAGTCTATTAAGGAGAAATCCTAAATAGTAAAGATCTGTTTCAAATCTTAGTTTCTATTTTTTCCCCAAAGACAATTTTCAAGATAATTAAAGTCCCACAAGATATTTAGGCACTAAATTTGACATTATACACATTAAATTTATCATCGTCTTTCATCATCATCTATCATTGATTATCAATTGTCATCATTCATCATCTACGTCCACATACAATACATGACAATGCAAGTAAACAAGAAACATACATATAATTCATGATAATCACCATCTAATCACCATATAATTAAATTCAAATACCATAGTACATACTCAATAGTAGAAGTTTTCAAATTCAATATTTAAAGTTTCCTCAATAATAAAAGTTTCTAATTTTCCGACACCATAAGTCTATTAAGGAGAAATCCTAAATAGTAAAGATCTGTTTCAAATCTTAGTTTCTATTTTTTCCCCAACGACAATTTTCAAGATAATCAAAGTCCCACAAGATATTTAGGCACTAAATTTGACATTATACACATTAAATTTATCATCGTCTTTCATTATCATCTATCATTGATTATCAATTGTCATCATTCATCATCTACGTCCACATACAATACATGACAATGCAAGTAAACAAGAAACATACATATAATTCAAATACCATAGTACATACTCAATAGTAGAAGTTTTCAAATTCAATATTTAAAGTTTCCTCAATAATAAAAGTTTCTAATTTTCAAAACCCTCTTTTTCTTTAGACAATTCTATTCTACTCTCTTCACCAACGGCTTCTTCCATTGTGGCTGTACCTCTTTCCTCAACACCAGAAATAACCCCGAACTTACAAGATCTTGGCACTTCATGTCAGATTTTTAAAATTCTTTCTTCTTGATTTTTGCATCTCCATGCGACAACAAATTTGGATCAGCAACTACTTTGGCTTTGAACAATATGTCAGGGTCGAGACCATGCTCTTTAATTATCCGCTTTAGTGTATTGTTTTGTTTGTTAACCAAAACAATATTTTGCTTCAAATTTTTTGCTGCGGATAAGCTGTTCTTTGCTGTTTCCAAGTGAACTTGCAAAACCTTCGCCTGACTCTTCAAATTTTCATATTTCAACTGCACAAAAAGAGTAATGTCAATTCAAAATATTAATGTAAATTCAAAATTTCAAATTAACAAAAATGATTGTTTGAATGTAATAGTACTTACAACCGCTCTATCTCTTTCGGCATTTGCGATTGATACCAAATCCTTGTCCTTGGACCATTTGTTAAAATATGCCTGGGCCTCGGCACTAATATTTTCCAATTTGTTTAGTGCCTTATCTAAAATGCCGTCTTTATAGTTGTTGTTAAACGTGACAGTCCCACATTTTACTTGGGTAAGTAAGGAATCCATCTTCGCAGGTTGATTATGGACTGCAGCGTATAAACTATCCCGTTGCCAATAATTTTCATAACGACTAATGATCTCATTGATAAGAACTTTAGCCCTTCTCTCCCATTCTATCAGCTGATTGGATATGAGGAATAATAAACTCACTGACATGGGATTGACAATCATTACCTATTAAGTTCTCCAAAGGAAAAGGTGGGAACTCTTCACTATCTGAATCTGATGCAGACGATCTTGCTGGAGAAGAATGGGGGCTTTCACAAAGATCAACTGCTCCTTGTTTCTACCTTTGGGTAGGCTGATCCTGTTTTTGAAAATATAAATCAAGATTTAGATAAATAAATTTAAATCAAAATGTAATTCAAAATTGTAAAGCATATTAAAATTGAAATTTGAAGTATACCTTCTGGCCTTGAATCATCTCGCGGGTATCGAAAAAACCAGTTGGGTCATTGCTATCAATGCCCAAATAATCTTCATCTAAATTTATATTGTTCAAAATAGATATGCCCATTGCACTGGGCAAGCCACCAAGTGAGAGAGTTGGAATTCGAAACGAGGTGTCAAGGTTTAGTGTCCCACTAGGGGCCGGAGCAAAAGGCATGCGTTTACCAATGTTCTTTTTCACTGTTCCTCTGGTTGGCATTTTAAAAATTAATGGTTGAGTGGGTGTCGGTGCCGTGGTTTGATCATGACTGACATGTGCTGAAAAGTACAAGAAAAATGAAAAATATTAAAACAATTCATAAAGTGAAAACTACGAAATTAAACGTACTATAGAAAAGTTGTACCTTGTTGTCGAGGGGTTGTTTTTTTCGGTGCCACGGGTGGCCTTGTAGGAGTTGAACTCAGTGGCTGTTCAGAAGATATGAATGCATGCGACTGTATGGAGTGAGTTGGGGAAGAAGGTTCCATATTCCCTGCAATTCATCAATATTAAATGTTGTCAATTCATTTGGTTAAAATTTAAATTGAAAAATAAATATGCAACTTTGGAATTTGTAAATAATATATGAGAATGTATTACTTCTCTGGCGTTTAACGAGTTCAAACGCTTGAGGGTTTGGAGAGTGAGCTTCCATTTCAGACTGGGAGTCCCCCGAAGCCTCCGCGTGTTGTTGGCCTCTTCCTCTCGACATCTTTTTTTTTCTTGGAATGGCTTCAAGATATCTTCTCTGCAAAACATTAAAATTTAAGTTTTAATAACTGTGCATTGTAATGACGAAAATTGTAATACAATTACAAACTAAATAGTTTATACCTGTTGTTCATCAAATGGAATTGAGAATTTCTTCAAAGCCTCATCAGAGCAAGTAGGAATTTCTTTATGTTTTAAATTTAAAAGTGCCTCATAGTAGAAGCCGAGGAGATAGTTTGTTGAATAAATGAAAGGTTTATCTGAGAGTTTTGAATTTGTTATTTCAGTTCTTATTTTTTTGGATAGATATGTGCACCAATCGAATTTATGTTTTGAGATAGTGGCACAAATATATGCAATGGCCCAATTTGGTATATCCGTTTGGCGACCCTGCAAAACAATTCTGGCTTGAAAAAATGAAATAAGTGCAGCAAGAAAGTGGTGTGCAATTGATTGTGTATCTACACCACGCCTGGATTTATTGACATGGGCTGCAAATGCGAAACAGTGTAAGTTACTTTAAATCTATAACAGCAAATTGTATCAGAATTAAAAACAGATTAAAAAATATGAATTAAAAGGAATTATACTTACAATCAACATGGAAACCGTACGTTGATTCGAGAAATTTCTTGTCTTCTTCCACTAGTGTTGCCTTGGTTGTAACAATTGGTAAATTTCTGATAGGAAGGCCAGTAAACCGATGTATGTCATTTGCTTCAATAGTGAATTGGAACATTTGGCCATCGTTCAGAGTCACATAAAATATACCGTCCTCTGAATTGTAGCATGACAGAAGGTAATTCAAAATATCCGGATCTGTTTCGAAATGGGGCATATTAACGAGCCCTGTAAATTCACACTCTTCCATTATAGCTTGATATTCTGAAGACATCTTTAAGGCTATATGGATGTGAGGGCATAAGGGATTCCTGTAGTTGATCTTGGAAATCGATTGAGTTGGATTCTCTTGATTTTCTTGCTGAACTTGCAGTTGGGAAGCATGTGAAGTCGACATTATAGCTGTTATTGCGTCTTTGTCAAAGATTTAGACCTGCAAAAATTCAAGAACGGGAAAACGAAGATGAGAAAATGAGCGGCACAAGGGTATTTATAACCTAAATAGGGCGTCACTTGCCCCTATTGACGCGCGTCAACAGGTTACAGTGACGCGCGTCATTTGACTACAATGTCACGCGTCAATACAAGAGAGTGTCGCGCGTCAATAGAAGATGGTGTCGCACGTCAATAGAGGATTGTGTCGCGTCAATAGAAGATAGTGTCGCGCGTCAATAGGAGATAGTGTCACGCGTCAATAGAGGATAGTGTCGCGCGTCAATAGAAGATGGTGTCGCGCGTCAATAGAAGATTGTGTCACGCGTCAATGGAGGATTGTGTCACGCGTCAATAGAAGATGGTGTCGCGCGTCAATAGAAGATGGTGTCACGCGTCAATAGAAGCAAATGACGCGCGTCGTCAGGGGCTAGTGACGTCGTTACGAGCCAGTGTCGTGCGTCATTTCGAGCTAGTGTCGCGTCATTACTATCTAGTGTCACTCCAGTGTCGCGCGTCATTACAAAACAAATGTCGCGCCAGTGACGTGCGTCATTACAAACTAGTGTTGTCGGACGTCACTGATGGAGCCTTGAAAAACCAGGTGAAAATTTGGTTTTTTAATACTGTCAAATTCGCCTTTCGCTGAAATTGGTTACGGGTATATTCACCAGGTATTTTCCACCTTCAATTTTATAGGGGTGTCTTAAAATGAACCCCGGATACCCATGTATCATTGAGGAATGCTGAGGAAAAAAAATTTGGCAAGGAAAGAAATGCCCATCGTTCCTAACTGTGGAAAAATACACAGAGGAAGAGAACTTCATCATTTTGAGTCCAATTTTTAAATTTTCTTCACAAGCCAGAGGCATGAAGGAAAAAAATGATTCGACGACCTAGGCCATGGAACAAGTGAACCATTTTGATCAAAAATGGGAGGGGCAAAAGGATATTATGTGCACAAACTAGGAAGAGGAGGATTTCTAAAAACGAGTGACACGAGGTTTAAACAGCTCAAGGGCACGATTTTAGCTAATTCCTTGAATCTCAAACTTTCCTTAGACACCAAAAAGCAATTTTAAATTTTCTTCACAAGCATGAGGTGTCACTCAAAAAAATTGGACTTTGGCAATGACAATGCACAAATTTTGTCGAGACAACAAAGCTTTATCACTTAGTTCTTGAAATTTCAGACTTAGTTCTGAAACTCCATTACTTAGTTCTGAATTTTCGGACTTAGTTTTGGAACTCCTGCATGTAGCTCCGAAACCCTCACATTTAGATCTAGAATGATTTCCTTTAGTTCCAAAACTTCTCTAAATTTTTGGAACTATGTAAAAAAATTATTCCAACAACATCTGGTGATTTAGCAATCAATGATCCTTTCAATCAAGAGCAGATTAGAAGATTTCGATTCTTCATACTCACAGATCCAGGGATAACTATCATACAACAGTACATCTAGCCATGATCCAATTCAACATCTATTTGGGAATGATTTGGTTTTATATGAATCATTACGAAAACTATGGCTGTAAATGCACTTGTGGAAGAAGTATATATATTTATACCTGTAGATAGATTTAGGGGATATATAGATATATGTATACATATAAAAAGACACAGAGAGATAGAAAGAGACAATACATTTTTGTACTGCAGAACATTTTATCAATAAAATAGCCATTTTTCTTTTAAGAGTATATTAAATTGTCAAATCATGTTTCAAGGTGGAGCAAGGGCCCACTCCTCTCGTATCAAATTAAATAAAATTCACAAGTTAAAATTTACTAGTTCACATTGTGAAAGCCTCAGGATGTTTTCTTAAAATTAAACCCTTAAAATTTATCAAATTTTAAAGTTAATGATCTCTGTGTAAATTGGACATTGAGATATTTCCATAAAGTCCTCGTTTTCCCCAAACCGAGCTCTCTATTAAAAGTTATGGCCTTCTAAAGTTTTCTTCACTTGGCGTGAAAATTTTGGGAAAAAATTCCTTGGCAGGCCTACGACCTGAATTTTTTCCCTTAATGTACTTAGGAAATTTTTTGGGAAAATTTTTTAAATTTTCCCCACCACCCCACCAGCTGAAAACCAATCATAGGCTTCCACGTGGCACCATAAGGAGCCGGCGGTGGGACAGATCCCCTTTTAACTTAGTGCTTTCAAAAAAATTTGGGAAAAGTTTCTAAATTTTCCTGCCGCCCGTAACCAATCAGGTGATGCCATATGGCATCACAAGGCATTGGCAGAGGAATGGGTTCCTTTTTTTTCTTTTGCATCTCAAAATTTTTTTGGAAAATTTTCCAAGTTTTCCCCGCTATTCCACCATCTCGTAGCCAATTAGGGGCTACCACGTGGCATCACGAGGTGTCGGCAGAGGCACGGGTCTCTGTACCCTCTTAGCCCTTTGGGGCATTAATTAATTTTTCTCCCCACCACCCCACCTTCCCCATGTTGGCTTAGGAGATGCCACGTGTCCTTTGTGGTCTCATGGGAGTGTGGGCGCAAAGCCAACTTTTCACCCCACGTGAGAGAATTTGAAAATGTCTCCCGCCGCCTGCTTTTCCCTACTCTTCTCCGTGCTGACTTAGGGAGTGCCACATGTCCCTTGTGGACTTACGGACCCGCATAAGCATGGGAAAAAATGTTATTTCTTCCCCGCATGGTAAATTTTTTTCTAAAAGTCTCCTCGTGGCTCGCAAGCCCGCCCTTGAGGAAAATTTTCACCCCAAGGCCCGTCAGCCCATAACTTGAAAAATATGAGGAGTTAGGAGGACTTCTTTATATCAATGGAAAGGTGAGGAAATTTCCTATCTAATGGGAATGCTTTAGAATTTTATTTAATATGATAATTATGATAAAAATTAGGTTGAAGTGTTGAGCTTGTTAGAGAGTGGGTATGGTGAGTAATTGCCCTCTGAACTTAACTAAAACTTCTAACCCTAAATTTTGGACCTTATGACCTCTAATAATTATTAATAAAATAAAAGTATATTCTAGTAGATTAGAATTGTTTTGGAACCTGTTAGTGAAAACTATTGTCTTGTAACATGGTTGTAGATTCTTTTAATAAAAAAATTATTCCATAATTTTCCTAACTAATCCTAGGTTTTTCTTGGGTCTCAAGTGGGTTGTTTTAACGGTGTTACAAGATAATACAAGAGATATAAACTTGGCTATGCAATTCCTAGCAAGATTATGGCAGCACAACAATGTAAGATACATAAAATTCTCAGGCCCTTTGCTTGAATACAAGCATGGAATATATAGGAATGTACGATATAAGGTTACTTCATGCACAAGGAATTGAAGAGGCAGTTTCACTCATTAAATCCATTTAAAAATAGAAGGAACAAGGAGAACCAAGCAAATGAAGCTATTTTTAGCAAATTTAGCTCACAGATGTGCTCAAAAGGTAAACTTAAGTGAATCTTCACATGTAATTTCTTGCGTGAATATTCTGGAAAAATCGATTAGGACCACCACCTTATGCAGGGCGGCGGTTTCAGGATCACCACCCCAGGCAAGGTGGCGGTCCTGATACTGAACGCCAAAACAAGCACAGAAAGAAGGGGGAAGCTAGAAAAATGCAAGGAAAAGATAAGTAAGGCTACCTAGGCTACAAATATCTACTGCAAATGGATTTTTGGAGCTCGAACACCTTCTTGAAAATATTTTGAATCATCACTGAGGGCCTTTATAACCATTTTCCCGAAAATGTAGCACATGCAATTTTGGGTGCATACAAGAAACACTTGTTAGTGTTGATGGTCGTAAGAATATCGAGTTGCACGGCTGGAAATGTGTAATGTTTTTTACTGCAGACGATAACACCGACAAGTGTTCTCGACATTTAATATGACATGTGCCTTCCACATTTAATGCACTTTAATTTCCTATATATATATATAGCCATCCCTATACATTTTGTCCCATTTTCACCTACAGGTTTCTCCGAGATAGAGTTTTTAAGAGACTTCTAGCCTTCACATCCAATTCTATTCTTACAAAGATTAGGGTCAATCATCAAGATTCAAGGCACATCTGTCATCATAAACACGTATCTTAGTATGAAATTTTCTAACCAATTCTTTTTTCAAGCAATCAACATTCAATAATAATTTCCCTAAGTAAAAGACCATTAAACCAACTTCATATGTCTACCAAAACATTTTATATCCCCATTTACTACAACTACTCGAAGACCCTCAAATAATTAGTCAATCCAGGTTGGATTGGTAGCTCGAGATTCCATGATTTTATGTACATGCCCCATTATCAGACTGAGCATGCATTACTAAATAATTTAATGCAAGTGTATAATCATTTTGATGGCACTTTCATAGTTTAATTACCCTCACACCAATTTATCATTAAAATAACACCTGAAGACATTCATCATCCGACAAAGCTTGCCCCATCAAAATACATTTTCGTAAACCTCCAAATCTATTCTTCTTGATGAGAAAAAAATTAAAGTCTCATTACAATATCTCTTTTGAGGTTGAGGTAAATAATCTGCCAAAAGAGGCATTAACTCTCAATCTATCAAATACCCCTTTCTCTTGGCCATGGTGGAATTTTTCCAGTCTCGTATCGTGTTATAGGGAAGATACATTGACATTTCTCAGTGGGTAATGTACTACCTTCTTTAAACCATTTCTGACACTAGATTCGATTGGTGCACATATCTTGCATCAAAGATTCGTTCTAAACTTGACAAAGCCAAATTCAATCCTACTACAGTTATTTCTTCTTCTTGTTATGTTCTTGCTTTATATTATGAAGGTTTTTATGGACTCAAATAAATAAATATTCCAAATTCTCTTCACGAGAAGATGGAAAAACATGGAATTCCTATGGACCAACAATTGGTGAGTATTTTGTTTTAAAAGCATTTAATCTTGATTCCTTTCAAAAACAAAATCATTGTTAAATTAATTCTTGTAAATATGTAATTTGTAATTCTATTTTGAACCAATTAATATGTGAAAGTAAACAAAACACTAGAGAACCATAATAAGGAAGTTCACTCGCATAACCCTATTGGGCTTGAGGGGTCTGGTGACAACAATACAATTGATGTCACCAAGTCCGATGACTCTATGGCTCAAGAGTCAAGACTAGAAAAATGGATGCATGGTTCTTTAGATTCATCACATTCGACCCATTCCCAAAGAAAGGAGAGAACCCACTCTACTTCTTTCTAACAAGAAAATAACACTTTAAGTTTTACATACTACACAATCATTTCAATTTTATTTAATTATTTTATAGACTTATGATAATTTGAATCTCTGATTCTTTACAATGTCATATTTGTAATTTTAATTATCCTAATGTGCAACCTTTTCTAACATATCTACATCTCCTCGAGAGAGTATTCTCATACTATTGCAAACACCACATACATACTTGAGAACGAAGAGATTCAGTCTACTGCAGTAACCCACCCAGGATCTTCAAGTTCTGGTACAAAGAAACTAAAAATAGTGACTAAATATTTATTTATATTAGTGTTTTGAATTTTCTTTTATGAATTTATCATTCTTTTTAATTGGTTTTCATTAAATTCAGGATTTCCCGTAGTAGTACTACCAACACCCTTCACCCTAATACCACATAACTAGGATGTTGATTACGAGACAACATTCACAGCATAAGAAATTCTTACTTGTTCACTTGTTTGTCTTTTAATTTCAAATTTTAACATATTGATTACTGATGTCTAAATCTCATATTGTTAAAGTATTGATACTTGCATATATTTTGTAATCATAAATTCATCATGAAGCCATGCCTATGGCCACCACCTCTACTCAATCCCTCTCGGAACATAAGGAGTGCATCAATCCCTTTACGACCTCCCCTTCTACCTCTGTCATCTACTTATGGTAGGGTAAAAGGATTATGCTCCCCAATGTTGGAATGAGTATGAGAAAGGAAACTCAAAATTTCACAACATCTGAGTTCCCTAGTTTTACAGTTGAAGGTGTGCTTAGTGCCAAAGGCACTTCTATTTTAAATAATATAGATTTTGATGAGGAGTATCTTGGGTTTGACAACTATTATAATGTGTAAGAGTTAGGGAGGCATGCTTGAGGATGTGACACAATATGTTCGTAAGAAAATTCCATCGTTGGTAGGCTCTTCATATCCTCCTTCCCCAAATTTCAAGCCCCAGCAAAAAATGGATGATGACGTCAAGTTTTGGAAGTGTGTGTCACTTTTGTTGTCATTTATGTCAAGTCTATTGATGTCACAGTGGTCCAGGTTATCTACGTATGTTGGCTAGGTGATCTAGGGGTCTCCAAAGGTAAACATGTGTGTTTTTATTCAAACAAGGTCCATGAGGTGAGTGAAATGTGTTAATAAGTATGAATCATGCCCACATGGTCCAGTCATGAAGTGTATAAGTCAAGTCAAGTCTTTCTAGGCTTTGACCCAATGTAAATATATGGTGTAAATCAAGAAAATGTGTGAATTATCTCAAACCAAAGAAAGAAAATAAATTTTGGATCATTATGAGGTGGAAAAGAAGGTGAAAAATAGAAACAAGAGACAAAATAGGTGAATGAGACTAAAACATATCGGTGTGGATTTTTAAGCCAATCCATAAGAAATAAAGGTGTGAAATGTTGACCAAATGTGTGATGATTAAAAAAACCATGGTATGAGCATGTAATTTTACATGTGATGTGTAAAAGGCCTCATAGGTAGCTATTGAGGTGTTTTAGGCACTTCTACAGGTAAGAATAATACAACTAGGAATCAAAGACTAAAGGGAACCTAAATGATATTGGAAGGAAAGATTCAGAATGAACCAGAGAAAAATATATCTTGGAGGTGTTGGAAGGATGTTTCCTTAATTTGTGACCAAAATTTCAGAAGCTATGGATGAATAATTTGCAAGGTATGCAAGTATTTCAAAAACTGGGTTTTTCAAAGTATGTAAATTAAGCACCAAAATTCTTAGTAGTCAAGAAAAATTGTGGATCCTCCTTTGGATAAGTCATAATAGAAAAAAATGGAGTATATTTGGATAAAATTATGGTGCAAAAATTATTTTTGTGATTGGCTAAGTATTTTAAAAGTTCTATCCATTTTTGTGAGCATGTTTGTAGCCCTCCAAACCCTAGTTTGGACCAGTTTTGGAAAATTGAGTTGGATAGGTGTCTTAACTAAAAAAATTTCTTTGAAACCTATTTTAACATGAAGAGTACTTATCAGGTCACATTTATATACTATTTTTAGTTCATGATGCATGGTGGGCCTCACTGAAAAATAAGTATTTTGTGAAGATTTTAGTGCACAAACAAATCTTACAAAGGAAAAAATGCTAAAATTTGAGTTGGATGATTTTAGTAAGGTGTTATTAAACTTCATGAAGTCATTTGGGTTACTATTTTGGAGAAAATTGGAGTAATGGTTGCATATTTGGGCATACCGACAAAAGAAGCTTGTTTTGAGAAGCTAGTGAAGAAGAATGAAGGTAACCATGTTGAATTACTTTGAATTGATGTTGTTTATTACCTTGATCAATATTTTCATGTGTAATATGATTTTTTAAAGTTTTTTTAGTTTTCATAATTCATTTCTTGCTTAAAGGTGATTGAGCCAAAATTGCTCCTTTAGGCCTATTTGAGAAGCATGTCTAAATGGGTATGAAGATGAGACTCTCTCCATTTGACCTATGGGTCTGAATGTCTGAAATTTTTTGTGTACATAAAAATTTTAAGTGTTGAGATTATGGGAGCTCTAAAAATTTCTTTGGAGGTGTTTTACCACATTTTATGGAAGACTAGTTTTTTTGTGTTTTAAGGACCACCAGGACCATTTACAAGGATCCAAGTTTATGGAATCTTTATTCCATGAATTGGATCAGTATGATAGGTGTATGAGATAGTATACTTCATGATATTTCCATTTATATGTTACTTTTCTCATGATGAAGATATTTGAGGTATGTATCAACTTAATTCTTGAAGACCAAATTCAGAGATGCTGAAATCAGCCACGAAAGTCTTATAAAATGGTGTTTCTTGATGTGTTAAGTGTTGAGGTTTCTATTTATGGTAAATTTTAATGAAATTAGACATCATAATATTCATTTTGATATATTACTTGGGTCATGAGGATAAATGGAATCGGTTTAGTTATATGGTTTTTCCAGGACTATTTTTGTAGAAGCTGATTTAGGCACACCTATGAGCCTAAATAAGTATTTTAGATAATGTGGCGAGTTTCCAAGCATAAAAGAACATTATTTGAATTTTTGGGACCAAAAACCACGTGAATACAAATTTTATATAACCTTAAATAAGTTATAATAGCTAGAAGACAAAATAATGAGTGATTTGAAGAGTCATGGCAAGTGGAAGGTCAAAGGTCATGCCTAAGAGGTATATCTATTCATGTAAGATCATTTTTAGATGAATTTTTGAAAATACCTTTCACTTAATTTCAATAAAACTTTTTGTAAAGAAAAAAACCATTGGGCATAGCCCAAAACTTGTGGAAGTCTCTTATAGGTATGTAGTTGGTTAGAGTTTCATGAGGAAGATGTGAATGAAGAAAAATTGGTGATATCTTTGTTGGCTGTAATTTGACTTGATGAGTTGTAATATGATTTGTATTACAATAGATAAAGTTTCTTTTGTTATTGATAAATATGCATCTCTTGATGATTTTAATTTGATCCAAAATTAATTCATAAAAGTATATGCTTGTTGTTTTGAAATAGAAAAGTGAACATAATTATTAAAGGAATGATTCACTAGGAATTAGTCTTAATAGGCTAAAGGGATATCTTTGGTGACAAGGATGGGAGATATTTATCAGATAAGGAGAAGTGTAGAGAACTGTGAAGAACAATGAAGGAAGTTATCAAATGTATGCAGACTCAATTCAAGGAATCTCTAAAAGAGAAAGAAGAACTAAAGAAAGAGAATGAAGAACTGAAGAAAGAGTTAAGCATCATAACAAGTAAGTTATCATCCTTTCAAGAGAGATCAAAAAATGGATAATATGTTAAGAAAAAAAAATTATAATGGAAAAATGTAGTCAAGCAAGGGAAGTAATACAAGGCCTTCATCTCATGGAAAATCATCTGTCAGAAGACAAATGGATACATGTATGTTGATTTTCATTGTAATTTCTACAAGTGTGGTTCTTACAGGACACATGGCTAGTATGTGTAGTCCCGAGGTTGAAAAGATAGAAGATTGTAAAGAGAAGATTCAAGAACATCAATCTGGAGACAAAAGGAAGAGAAAATGTTGGATAAAGATATGGAGCTAAGTGTTATCACTATCATGAGAAGGGACATCTGGAAAAGTACTACAAAATGTGCCATCAAACACAAGAAGGTATAACACTTATTTCACTAAATTGGGACATATTCTAGTGAATTGAGACTCCAATATTTCAAGTATTGGAAGAAATCCATCTCCTTTTTGTGTATATTGGATTCCATTATTACTATTATTGGAATCTAATAGTAGCAATATTGGATTCCAATATTGTCATTATTGGAATTATTCTAGTTCCAATTTCACTATTATTAGATTCCAATTTCACTATTATTGGATTCCAATATCACTATTATTGGATTCTAATATCGCTATTATTGGATTCCAATTTCTCCATTTTTTAGATTTTCAATGTTGAGAGTATGTAAGGCTAGCAACTGCTAACTATTATAAGGCATGAGCCCATTGGATTAATAAAAATAAAAAAATTAACAATAACTTCCTGTAAAATCTAGTTCAAAGTCATGAGTGGATGCTAACTATTATTTTCTGAGCCCATTGTATTAAGGTGAGTGGTCGTTAGCTCTTATTAGTCATGAGCATCGATCTAAATTGAGTGGTCGCTAACTCTTATAAGTCATGATCCTATTGTATTAAATGGAAGTGAAAAATCCTCGATGTAAGGTTAAGTGTCGGTAAATATTATAATTCATGATCCCATTGTATTCAAGCGTGATCCCCGCACTCTGAAAGTGTGGGGATCACACTTATAAAGTCCAAGATCCTCGTAGTTTCAAAGAGCGATCCCCACGCTCTTGAAAATTCAATAGCCCCACAACTTTCTAAGTGTGAGCCCCACACTATTAAAGTAAGAGCCTCACACTTTCAAAGTGATATCCCCGCACTCTAAAGAAATCAAGTTTTATGCCCTCGTTAATAACAAACCACTTGAGACCCATGAACAACCTAGGTTTAGTTAGAAAATTATGGAATAATTTTTTTTTATTAGGAGTTAATGACCAAAGTCTCAAAGACAATTAAATTCAGCTGATAACCTTTCCCATTATAATAATTACTAATTTCACATTATAAAGTAATAAGTGTAATAGGTCCACACCTATCTCAAATCTCCCTAGGGATTAAATTAATCACTGATTACATTGACAATAGCTAAATATTCCCTAAATAAAATTTTAGGGTTAAGGGACCCAAAGTAATTAAATACCCAAGGTATTTAATTCCACAAGGTCTAAGACAAGAGCAAGGTTAAATTACAGTGAGGGATGAAATACATATTTTAAAATTAGCAGAGTAAAGTCCTACTTACCCACTCCCAGAACTTGATTAAGAGTGTCTACAACCAAGTTACAAGGCAACATCTGCCACTAACATATTCCAGAACAATTCTAGTTTGCTAGAACATACTTTCCTTTACTAACCATTCTTAGAGGTCACAAGGTCCAAAATTTAGGGTTAGAAGTTTTAGTTAGGTTCAAGGAGTAATTTACCCCCATACCCAACTCTCTAACAGGATTAGAGTTTCAACTTGATTTTTCTCATACTAAATGATTCCAAAATTTCCCTAAATCATTCCCATTGGATAGGAATTTTTCTCACCTTTCCGGTGATATAAATAAGTCCTCCTAACTCCTTCAGAACTCAAGATATGAGCAAGCGGACCTTAGGGGTCAAATTTTCCCCAAGGGGACACGTGTCAAGCAGGGGTGAAGGGAAAATTTTGGGTCGGCGGGTCGCGGGGTGGCGTTTGGACATTTTCCTTACACAAGAGAAATTTCCCATTTACACTCATGCCTCCTCGGGTCCTTTAAGGACACATGGCGGCCTCTGAGACAACGCCAGGGAAAAGGGGAAAGGCGGAGCGGCGGAAGAATTTGGTACTTTTCACCCAAGGGGAGAGAAAACCAAACGATGTCCGCGCACCCGTGGGTCCACCCACGGACACGTGGCACTCCATGATTCACCATGGGGAGAAGAGAGAAGGAGGGTGTAGAGTAGCGGGGATATTTGGAAAATTTCACCGAAGGGGAAAAACGGGGTGAAAGGCGCACGTGGGTCTCGCATGCCTATGGAAGAGAAAAAACCCAAGGTGAAAGTGGGGGTGCGAGGACGTGGGGAAATTTTTCAAAAATTTAAAAAGGCAAAAAATAAAAGGAAACAAAGGGTCTACTCCCTCCACTAACACCCAAAGCTGCCACATGGTAGCTTTGTGATTGGCCACAGGGCAGCTAAAAGGAAATTTTTTCCAAAATTTTCAAAAAATTCAAAGGGCAAAAGGATGTCACACCTCCGCCACTACCCCGTGAGGACATGTGGTAGCCTCTGATTGGCTATGGGCTAGTGGAGGAAAAGATGAAATTTTTCCCGAGCCAAAATTTTTCAAAAAAAAATTTCTAAGGCAATTCAACGGGAAATTTTTTGGGTTGCAGGCCCATGAGAAAAATTTTCCCAAATTTTCCCTCCAAGGCACAAAAACTTCAAAGTGCCATAACTTGAGCTAGAAAGATCAGTTTTGGAAAACGAGGACTTTTGGAAATATCTTGATGCCCTCTTTGTATAGAAAACATATATTTTACATTTTGATAAAGTTTAAGGGTTCAATTTTACAAAAATGATCTATAGGATTTCAATTAGCAAATTGGTAATTTCTAACTTTGAATTTTTATTAAATTGGGTCTCCTCCTTCACTCAACATGTCAAATAGACATGGGGGATTTCTCTAGGAAGGATTTTGAAAGGTTTAGGAAGTTTAATTTGTTCAATTGATTTAAATTTTAATTTTGTCCAAAAAATGACAAAAACATTTGAGGAAGGGATTGTGTTCAAATTTGCAATGTTTAAATTGTTTCCTTAATTTTTATTTATCAATTTGAGTTCATTTTTGTCTTAACATGTTAGATCATATCATTTTTAAGTTGATTATTAAGTGCAGTCCAATCTGCATTTTTATTAACTTTAATTGTCAATATAAAGTTTATAATAGAGATCTATTTCTTTTAAATTTGTATACCAATTTTATCATTTAAGTATGACATTTCATTTCCAATCTAATCTAATACATTCGGTTACTTTAAACAAACCATTCTGAATCAAAAGAAAATACCAAATTCCATTTTTACACGACTCCAAAAATACAAAATACAATCTTGTTTCCACGTGCATTTCTTCTTTCCAAACAGAGATCTAACTATCTCTTTGGTCATACAATGGAACATTTCATTTAATTCAAAAATGCATATAAGATATGAACTTGTAATTCTTTATTGAATTCAATTAAACAACTTTACATATTTCAATGTTGGAAAACAATAACAACATTCAATTTATTTCTTTCCAATGTATAGAGCATAATGCAAGTGTCTTTCACATTTCAAATATATAACTTCATAATCAATTTACATACATCTTTCTTCACAAAATACATTTTACAATTTCATCCACAACAAGTGGGAAAGGATTACAAATGAAGTCAAACTACATTTTCCTTTTCTCCAATGATAGCAACATGCACATTTCCTCTTTCTCCAAGTTGATCACAACAAAAGAGGGGGAAAGGAAATGCTCTCCACCCAACCAAGATGTCCAATGAAAGGATAATCCTTCCTTCATCATTGGCCCCGAGCCCCAACCAAAATACAATCAAAGATGTAATTAAACCATGGCAACAAATTGCTTCCACAACACAACATTCTTTCACATACACATTTTCTTTTTTAAAAACACAATTCAACACAAAAATAGCAGTTCACAACTACATTTAAAAACATTTCAAAACATAACTCAGGCTTGATCATGCAAGCCAAAGGAGCAAGGTCTATGGGGAAGCTACTTATGCCTCCCAATTGGAATTGGGCATCCACCAGAACAATCCACCAAAATAATTCATCCCACACACATCCTTATGCCCCCCCAAACTTCTCCTTATGCCCCCCACGATTTCTTATGCCCACCCCAAAGTAAGAAATTCAAGCTATTTATTTTCCATGGTGGATCCCAAACCCAAACTCCCTCCACAAAATCTGATGCCAATGGAATTCCTTATGCCCCCACATGGATTCCCATATAGCCTTCTCCTACACCTTCCTAAGGTAGTCCACCCAACCAGCCAACAAATGAAACAAAGCATGCACCATTCACAAAACACAATAAGGAAATGATAGCAAAAGAATGAGAGTTAAATTCCTACCTCTCCATGGTGAATTTTACTTCCAACAACAAGCTTCAAATGCCAAGAAAACACAATCCAAAACAACAACTCCCAAGCATTCCAAGCTTTCTCCAAAAATTTCTCCAAAAATAAGAGCTCCCACAAGAAAATGTGCCCCCAAGAAGTTACAAAATGATTCAACAACCCAAAAACAAGAAGAGAGTTTGAATTATATATAAGAGGGAGAGAAGAAGAAGATGTGGATCCATGTAGGATTCCACCTCACCCATCCTCCAATTTAAACACAAAAGAAAAAATTTCATTCTCCAAAGCTCAATAAAGAGGTGGGTGAAAAATGACAAGTTACTTGCACACTCCAAAAGCCCACACCTCAAGGGACAGAAAATTAATTAAATGTAAGAAAGTGCAATCCAAAACAAGCAACATGACTTATAAAATTCATTATAAAAGTCACAAATCACATCTCCATCCATAAGTATGGTTGGTAGATTAAATTTAGAGGCATGGGACAAGTTTTACTTGTCCCAAAAGCCTCCAAAAACAGCCCCCAAGGACAAATTCGAATTTACATGGAGGTGGAGTATTTCTTACTCCAAAATCTGACTTACACAACTCTTACACAACTTACACATCACTTACATATTTAATACAAAGAGCCAACAACTTCCATTATTACTTTCCCATATCCCAATTTGACTTATTTAAATTTTAACCATATGATTTCTCACATTAATTCTCCACAACATAATTAAATAAAGAAAGGAACACATCACTAATAAAATACATACAAAATAATAATAAAATTTAACCACATTAATAAAATACACAAACCCATGGTCACATATAAAGGAAATCCCCCATGGGAATCCCTAACAAAATACAACACACACACACACACACACACACACACACACACACACACACACACACACACACACACACACACACACACACACACACACAAGACATGTTGCCATGGTGACCTTGTCGAATTCACCTAGAATTCTATTGTGGTTGGTCTCCAATCCCCCAATGTTTGTTGTGATATTTTAACCTACAAAACACAAATACCTCCTTTGGCCTCGTGGCCATATCAAAACATCAAAATGAATATAAATATAATCACAAAATCATCCACACATATAAATCACAACAATCATCAAGGCAATCAACAAAATCATTTACAATTTATATCAACTATATCATCATCAAATAATTTCCATTTTCTAGGTTTACTCAAAATATCAAATATCACATGCTCAAACAACATCTACAATATAACCATGTCCGACAGCATGTCAACATCTATATAAAATGTCTCCAACAATCATCATGCATCATATATGAATCAGATTCAACAATAATCCAGGATCTGACATCTAACACCATACTAAATCCAAACTATAAGAATGTCCATCATATAGTCTACAGTATCATGATCAGAATAAAAGTGTCGAAGGGAAGTGGGCACTACATCCCCTCCCCTTAGACTCGACTTCCTCCTGGAAGTCACAAGAACCGATGTGGAAACAATGCAATAGAGAAAGGATCATGCCCTTTTTGGAATTGTTTTGCTTCAACAAGTGTGGGTCTACAAAACTCAAGTCTGGTCCAATATAATTTAACAAGAAGAAGGGAGATTGCAAGGGATGAGTTCTAAACTTTTTGCATGCAAGGCTACGAGACATTTAAATCTAAGGAGTAACTTTACGCTATCAAACAAGATACAACACATAACAATATAACATGAAGAGTTCCAAAATATTATTAAGAGTAACCACCAAGTAAGAGAATTTCAGGGAGAATTTCCATAACTTGAGATGACCACACAGTTTCCTCATGATACACATACCACATTAATAGAAGTTAAGGTTTCTACACGTCTAAGCCATGATTTCAAGGTTCGTTGTTTAGACAAGGCTAGCAAAATCAACTATGACCAAATTTGTATGAGGAACAAGTCTACTCAAGGTCCCACAAATTGAGATCACACAAGATGAGGTTAACCAACAAGGACACCTAAATCAACAAGCATTTAAAAACAAGGAACTATTCAAGGAAAGCACTTCTATAACTTGAGAGGGTACAATTAAATTTTCATGGTAATACTAAGCAAATTCATGACCACAAGGTTTCCTATAGTCTTGATTTTTTTTACACTTTTGTTTTAAGAATCAAACACACCAAACAACCAAACTAAAGAATTCAACCATTTAGCAAAAGAAAATATATACATATACATTTATATCTCCCCTAACAACTAACATAACAATACAAGTACCATACCTTATATCACAATGAGATTTATTTATCTTATTTCCTACTCAAGCTTAGAATAACCATAAAGAGAGCACAAGAAACACCAAGGACCACTCAAGGTCATTAGGGAGAAGAACAAGTAACATGGGGTCCAATCAAATCCAAGGGTGAATAACATCATCTAGCACTTTCCATCCTAATGGGAAAATGGCTACAACAACAAGGTGACCCAAGAAAATATGAGGAAAAGAAGACTTCCCGAAGTTATTTTATATCCTTAACATATGTTTCCTTAAAATTACAATACTTAGGTCTCCAAGGACAAGATAACACGCAAGGAGGTTGCTTCTCAAACAATAGATAAGTCTCAATCCAAAAGGACCACAACTCACATCCATCAAGCTATAGGATGATAAGGGTGTGATGACCCAAAACTCCCACAAGAAAGGCACATACATCTATGGACAAGAAGTAATAAGCAACTAGAACACATTACTATCCACCGGGGTTTCACAATTTCAGTGCATAAATGAACTACAGGTTCAACTATACATTGTACTCAATACACATAAATTTTACCCATGTTATAAATCAACTCATTAAGTCAAAAGTTATATCTTTTCTTGTTAAGAACATTCCTTTCATGTTTCCTTAGTTACAAACTTCCTTCTATCATGACATCACTAGTTTACGTTATAAAGAGCACCACTAAGGTGGGCATGATGTCTCACCATTCTGTATAGGTAGAGAGCATTTAGTCTTACTCATAAGGAAGGTGGATGGACAAGGTTTCCTTTCTATTCTTCTACATGGTTTTTATTTCTTCTATTAATCTACCAAGGGTACAACAAGGATCACTTCCCTTTTTCTATGCTCAAGTTTATTTGTTAAGTTCCAAGGTCAAATATCTTTAATTATAGTTTCATGGTGTTCTAGTTGAGTCGTCTTATCAATCAAATTTTAATGAGAAGGAAGGTTCAAACATATCACATAATTACTTTTATGGGAAAGAGATGTAAATCAACACACCACATTTTTAATTCTAAAGGAACAAGAGACATTCAACATAGAAAACACACTATTAATTTTTGTAAGAACTAGGAAACAATGAGCCAACATGAATCACACCAAGATTTCAAAGATTCACTGAATAATTTCAAGCAACATTACACATTCTTAGTGGGTCTCTGCAAGTCTCACAAGAAATTTTCAAGGAAGGCTCATTAAAGAGGTGTAATCTTACTTTTACGAATCTATTAAGGTTTAACAATTTTTGTTGTTTAGGGTGGTAACATTTTACTCCCCTAATAACCCAAGAAGGTTTTCCAATCAATCCTCATGTCCCCACAAGATACCACTAGCCAAGCAACTAGATGGCAATGCAACTTTACTCCAAGGACACCACATCCACACTAGAAAGCATCAAATGCAATGGGGCAACCAAATAATTTACCAAATCATGGACTTTATAGCCAAGAGTTATTTTTTTTTTTTTAAAAGAGGAAGTATAATATAAGCACCATCGAAATTAACTATTAAGATCTACCAAACTAACATTTCTAAGAGGAAGATCCAAAAGACCCAAAGCATCCATAAGTGTTTCCAAGTAACCCAAATATTAATAGGTCATAGAATGTTATCCATAGTAAAGGAAATTTAAGGTAAGGGTAGACCTATTTATAAGTCAAGAGAAAAAAAAAGTACACTTAAATAACTCACACTTACCAAGATGCAACATTACCAAGATGCTTAAATTACCAAGATACATCATTCCATAATTACCAAGATGCATACATTCCATGAGTCAACACTTTCTATGATGCAACCAGGAACCCATGATACAATTTAACATGCCATTGATGAAACAACACTTTTCCACCAACATTTACAGTCAACCAAAAGGCAATCCAATCCTAACAAAATATAAAATCCCATAATAAAACACTCCTACTCCGACGAGGTCAAGCTCTTACCAGATTGTAAGAGAACCACCACTACCACTGTCAGACTGCCCTCTAGACCACACTACACAACAAAATTTCTTTCTAGCAAGGTCAAGCAACGAAAGGGTCACTCTAAGATCTTAGACACACTCAAGGTTCCATGCATCCATAACCAAGGCATAACTTAAGCACCTAAAAGGACATTCAAGACACCTAGGGTGTACCCCATATGATAAAATATTACCAGACAAACAAGCATAGAACCAACTCAACAACATGCAAGAAGTGAAATCCACATAACACTTTAGCTAAGTAGCCAACAACATAATGAGCTTTGAGTCACTAATCAAAAATAAAGTCCAAGAAATATTAGAAATCAATAAAATTGGCTAAGTAGCCACATTTCAAAGTTTGAAAATTCTTGCAAGAATTATAAATAAATAAAAGATCCTCAGAGCTTCTCAATCCAATCATAAAATAAGATGTTGGTCCTTGATAAAATACACAAGATTACGAATGTAAAACACAAAAGTTAACACCACATTCACTTTGCAGCCCTTCATGGTTGCCAATAGGGGTACTTATGTCTCGAGGTTAGTTCCAAAAACACATACACAGGATTGGGTCCTAAATGACACCCAGACTTAGTGTCCACTCTCTCATACGGGTAACAAACTGGAAAACTGACAACTAGACCCTCTTTCCTAACCACTGAAGGAAGGAAGCTCTAAACAGCTTCTAATCAGCTCTTCCCGACCCAAAACACAACCACTACTGCCCAACCACAAGAATCACATCATACAACTCATCATTCCAACAACTCCAATAAGGAAGGGTCTCAACAAAGGGCTTAATGCATCATACAATTAAATCAAGTTTTAGGACTTGTAAAACAACACATTTTCAAAGGGGAACCAAGTCTCCATTATACTAGAAGTTCACCAAAAATCAATTTAATTTGACATTCTTAGTTACTTAGGTGTAGCCAAAATGCCACTAAGCAAGAACAACAACTCAAAAACTTGTTATTTTATTATGATTTTAATTATGGTAGTTCAAATGAATAGAGTAATGTAATATTTATTCATACTTATTTCTTCTTCAATTTTCAAACAAGTTTGTTTTCTTAGATTCAAAAGTGTGCTAGGTTTACAGTTCATGTCTCAAGTTTTCTAGTGTTCCCAATGGTCCAAGCTTTCAAACCACTGCTCTGATACCAAGTGTGATGCCCGGTTAAAAACAACCCACTTGAGACCCATGAACAACCTAGGTTTAGTTAGAAAATTATGGAATAATTTTTTTTTTGATTAGGAGTTAATGACCAAAGTCTCAAAGATAATTAAATTCAACTAATAACCTTTCCCATTATAATAATTACTGATTTCACATTATAAAGCAATAAGTGTAATAGGTCCACACCTAGCTCAAATCTCCCTAGGGATTAATTTAATCACTAATTACATTGAAAAATTAGCTAAATATTCCCTGAATAAAATTTTAGGGTTAAGGGACCCAAAACAATTAAATACCCAAGGTATTTAATTCCACAAGATCAAGACAAGAGCAGGGTTAAATTACAGTGAGGAAAAGAATACATATTTAAAATCATTAGAGTAAGGTCTCACTTACCCACTCCCAGAACTTGATTAAGAGTGTCTATAACCAGGTTACAAGGCAACAACTACCACTAATAGATTCCAGAACAATTCTAAATTGCTAGAACATACTTTCCTTTTATTAACAATTCTCAGAGGTCACAAGGTCCAAAATTTAGGGTTAGAAGTTTCAGTTAGGTTCAGGGAGTAATTTACCCCCATACCCACTCTCTAACAAGATTAGAGTTTCAACTTGATTTTCTCATACTTAATGCTTCCAAAATTTCCCTAAATCATTCCCATTGGATAAGAAATTTTCTCACCTTTTTGGTGATATAAATAAGTCCTCCTAACTCCTTCAGGAACTCAAGATATGAGCAAGCTGGACTTAGGGAGCAAATTTACCCCAAAGGGACACGTGTCAAGTAGGGGTGAAGGGAAAATTTTAGGTCAAAGGGTCAGGTGGGGCACATTTGGAAATTTTCATTATGCAAGAGAAATTTCCCCTTTGTGCCGTGCCTCCGCGGGTCCTCCAAGGACACATGGTGGACTTTGAGACAACAAAGGGAAAGAGCGAGTGGCGGAAGAATTTGGGACATTTTGCCCAAGGGGGAAAAACCAAACAATGTCCTCGCGCCCATGGGTTCACCCAGGGACACGTGGTGCTCCATGATTCACTTTGGGGAGAAAAGAGAAGGAGGGCATGGAGCAGCAGGGAGATTTGGAAATTTCGCCAAAGGGGAAAAAGGGTAAAGCGCGCGGGTCTGCGCTCTGCGGAAAGAGAAAAAACCAAAGGCGAGGGTGGGGTGTGTGGGGCCGTGGGGAAATTTTTCAAAATTTTCCAAGGAAAAAACTAAAAGGAAACAAAGGTTCCACCCTCTCTGCTAGTACCCAAAGTTTCCACGTGGCGGCTTGTGATTAGCCACGGTGCCAACGGAGCTAAAAGGAAAATTTTTCTAAAATTTTCAAAAAATTCAAAGGGCAAAAGGATGTTGCACCTCTGCTGCTACCCGTGAGAACACGTGGTAGCCTTCGATTAGGCTGTGGGGGGGAGGAAAAGAAGAAATTTTTCCCGAGCCAAAATTTTGCAAAAAAATTCTAAGGCAATTCGAAAGGGAAATTTTTTGGGTTGCGGGCCCACAAGGGAAAATTTTCCCAAATTTTCCCGCCAAGGCACAAAAACTTCAAAGTGTCATAACTTGAGCTAGAAGCTCAGTTTTGGGAAAACGAGACTTTTTGGAAAGCTCTCGATGCCCTCTTTGTATAGAAACATAAATTTTACATTTTGATAAGGTTTAAGGGGTAAATTTTGCAAAAATGATTTGTAGGCTTTTAATTAGCAAACTGGTAATTTCTAACTTTCAATTTTGATTAAATTGGGTCTCCTCCTTCACTCAACATGTCAAACATACATGGAGGATTACTCTAGGAAGGATTTTGAAAGGTTTAGGAGTTTAATTTATTTAATTAATTTAAATTTGAATTTTATCCAATAAATGACAGAAAAATGGCTAAGGAAGGGATTGTGTTCAAATTTTCAATGTTTAAATTGTTTCCTTAAGTTTTCTTTGTCAATTTTAGTTCATTGATATCTTAACATGTTAGGTCATATCATTTTTAAGTTGATTATTAAGTGCAGGTCCGAACTGTGCATTTTTATTAACTTTAATTGTCAATATAAAGTTTATAACATGAGATCTATTTCTTTTAAATCTGTATACCAATTTTATCATTTAAGTATGACATTTCATTTCAAATCTAATCTAATACATTTGGTTACTTTAAACAAACCATTCTGAATCAAGAGCAAATACCAAATTCCATTTTTACACAACTCCAAAAATACAAAATACAGTCTTGTTTCCACGTGCATTTCTTCTTTCCAAACAGAGATCTAACTATCTCTTTGGCCATACAATGGAACATTGCATTTAATTCAACAATGCATATAAGAGATGAACTTGAAATTCTTTATTGACTTCAATTAAACAACTTTACATATTTCAATGTTGGAAAACAATAACAACATTCAATTTATTTCTTTCCAATGTACGAAGAGAATGCAAGTGTCTTTCACATTTCAAATATATAACTTCATAATCAATTTACATACATCTTTCTTCACAAAATACATATTACAATTTCATCCACAACAAGTGGGAAAGGATTACAAATGAATGTGTTTTCACAAGGGACTGTCAAACTGCATTTTTCCTTTGCTCCAGGACAACAACATGCACATTTTCTCTTTCTCCAAGTTGATCACAACAAAAAGAGGGGAAAGGCAATGCTCTCCACCCAACCAAGACATCCAATGAAAGGAGAAGTCCTTCCTTCATCATTGGCCCCTAAGCCCCAACCAAAATACAATCAAAGGTGTAATTCAACCATGGAAACAACTGGCTTCCACAACACAACATTCTTTCACATACACATTTCCTTTTTAAAAACACAATTCAACACAAAAATAACAGTTCACAACTGCATTTAAAAACATTTCAAAATAGAACTCAAGGGCTTGATCATGCAAGCCAAAGGAGAAAGGTCTATGGGGAAGCTACTTATGCCTCCCAATTGGGAATTAGGCATCCACCAGAACAACCCACCAAAATAATTCATCCCACACACATCCTTATGCCCCCCCACAAATTTCTCCTTATGCCCCCACAGATTTCCTTATGCCCACCCCAAAGTAAGAAATGCAAGCTATTTCTTTTCCATGGTGGATCCCAAACCCAAACTCCCTCCACAAAACTCTGATGCCAATGGCATTCCTTATGCCCCCCCACATGGATTCCCCATAGCCTTCTCCTACACCTTCCCTAAGGCAGTCTACCCAACTAGCCAACAAATGAAACAAAGCATGCACCATTCACAAAACACAATAAAAATGAAATGATAAAAAGAATGAGAGTTAAATTCCTACCTCTCCATGGTTACTTTACTTCCAATAACAAGCTTCAAATTCCAAGAAAACATAGTCCAAAACAAAAACTCCCAAGCATGCCAAGCTTTCTCCAAAACTTCCTCCAAAAACAAGAGCTCCCACAAGAAAATGCGCCCCCAAGAAGTTATAAAATGATTCAACAACCACAAAACAAGAAAACATTTTGAATTATATAGAAGAGGGAGAGAAGAGGATGATGTGGATCCATGTAGGATGCCACCTCACACATCCTCCAATTCAAACACAAAAGATAAAATTTCATTCTCCAAAGCTCAATAAAGAGGTGGGTGAAAAATGACAAGTTACTTGCACACTCCAAAAATCCCACACCTCAAGGGACAAAAATTAAATAAAATGTAAGAAAGTGTAATCCAAAACAAGAAACATGACTTATTAAATTCATTAAAAAAGTCACAAATCACATCTCCATCCATAAGTATGGTTGGAAGATTAAATTTAGAGGCATGGACAAGTTTTACTTATCCCACAAGCCTCTAAAAATAGCCCCCAATCACAAATTCAAATTTCCATGGAGGTGGAGTATTTCTTACTCCAAAATATGACTTACACAACTCTTACACAACTTACACATCACTTACATATTTAATACAAAGAGCCAACACTTCCATTATTACTTTCCCATATCCCAATTTGACTTATTTAAATTTTAATCATATGATTTCTCACATTAATTCTCCACAACATAATTAAATAAAGAAATGAACACATCACTAATAAAATACATACAAAAATAATAAAAAAACACATTAATAAAATACACAAACCCATGGTCACATATAAAGGAAATCCCCCATGGGAATCCCTAACAAAATACAACACACACACACACACACACACAAGACATGTTACCATGGTGACCTTGTCAAATTCACCTAGAATTCCATTGTGGTTGGTCTCCAATCCCCCATGTTTGTTGTGATATTTTAACCTGCAAAACACAAATACCTCCTTCGGCCTCGTGGCCATATCAGAACGTCCAAAATGAATATACAATATAATCACAAAATCATCCACACATATAAATCACAACAATCATCAAGGCAATCAACAAAATCATCTACAATTTATATCAACTATATCATCATCCAATAATTTCCATTTTCTAGGTTTACTCAAAATATCAAATATCACATGCTCAAACAACATCTACAATATAACCATGCCCGACAACATGTCAACATCTATATAAAATGTCTCCAACAATCATCATGCATCATATATGAATCAGATTCAACAATAATCCAGGATCTGACATCTAACACCATACTAAATCCAAACTATAAGAATGTCCATCATATAGTCTACAGTATCATGATCAGAATAAAAGTGTCGAAGGGAAGTGGGCACTACACCAAGCCTCTCCCTCTAAAAGTGCAAGCCCCACACTTTTGAATTTTGAGATTTGCACCCTGAAAGTGTGAAGTCTTGTACTCACACTTTCAGAATGTGAATTTCAAACTTTGAAAGTGTGAGGCACACAATTTCAATATTTAGTATGGACATATCCTTAAATTTTACACGGGCCGTAAATGCTAGTGGTGTTATTTTGACTTCTGGTGGAACTCACAATAAAATTACGTTCTCACCCTAAAATATACCTTGTAACAACTCAATTATTATTTTTTATATTGTACAAGTTCACAAGTGTTTATTATTATAAACTATATCTTTGAGTGATCATTAAAATAAAACAATAAAGTTAGGAGTTTATATATATATATCATAAATTCTATTACTCTAAAATATAGTAGAATTTATTCATGTAAATTGTTCCATTCTCTCGTATAAACAATGAGTCACTTCCGTGAGCAAGAAAATGAAATAATCCTTAACACAATGCAAGAAAAATGTTTGTGAGAAACATTTTCTTACACCCTCGAAGATACATTGAACCATTATTTTATAGTTTACATCAATCAAAACACTCATTGTGTCACAATTGTATTTTTTTAGTCAAGAAATAAAAACTGATTTGTCATCATCTTTACATTGAAAGGTTCTATCTGTACATTTTTAATTTGTTACAAATTCATACATATACAGTTGTAAATATTATATGAGGAGTTGTCACCTTTTGTGGACAATTTTATTTGCACAAAACATGAATACTTTTATTGCCTCTAGAATGGGACTATCGATTTGGATACAAGTAGTGTTGAGTAAAGTAGCAATGGAGGTGCTATCAAAGTAGAGATTGGTATTTACAAGAAGGAAATAACATAAGATGTACAAAATATTTCTTATTCAGCATTGATGTTCTTGCATATTTTGGGTCAATGTAACAAATGGTACCCATAACATAGGTATATGTGTGGTGTTTGGTTGAGGAAATGCAATTGGAAATTCCAAAGTATGACAAATTTGTGTCGAAATTATAATCCAAAAGAATGTTAGAAGTCTTCACATCCCTGTAAATAATGTGTGGGTTACATTCATAATGAAGATATGGTTATCCTTCTTCAGCACCACAAGCAATCTTTAGCCGATCATTCCAGTCTAGCTTAATCTTCTTTGATGATCCTATACGAAAAATAAAAATTAATAAAAAAACATGTTAGATTTTATAAATATCCATTTTACTATGAAGGTTAGAGGTTGATTGTACACTTCTATTTCAAAAATTGAATCTACAATCTACATATTCATTTTTCTTCATAACATAATCATTTTACTCACAGCATATAGGATGTCTCATAGACTTATGTTTACCATGTAATCATAAAACATCAAATTTCCAAGTGGAGAAAGAGAACATCCATGTAGACTCTCAATATTTCGATGTTTTATTCTTCCAATTGTTTCCACATCATTTTTAAATGCATGCAAGCTGAGTGGGTCACGACTATACATTCTCTTTATATCAATTGGCTTAGAATTCTTTAGATCACATTTATAAAGATTGCTTGTAGCACCATATCCAATTACATATTTCTCTTTAATATTTTTTGTGATTTTCATTATGTCATCATACATGTAAAGAGCCATGTTCATGTGCAGTATGACCAACCTTGGAGAACCTAAATGTAACAAAAGATGTGTCAATAAATATATTGCAATATGATATTACTTTCTGAATTTTTGTGTAATAATATTTACAATATGAAATCATGTCTTGCCATATTTGTTAATACATTTCTCCATGTTGTTTGTAGATTATTTTGTAAATACATTTGGATGATTTGAATGGTACAAAGCTTGATAATGAAAATAGTAGTACTAAACCCTAAGAGACGCAAATAATTTTTGGTTTTGATATGGATTTTGTTCATTGCATTGGGCCATAATTTTGTTAGACAACATCATTCATATCCTAGTTGACACAATTTTCGATATAACAATAGAAGAATGTCACCTGAACCCAAGCTATTTAAAAGACAACTACTATTTCTTGCATTAGTTAATTCGTGATATCAAAAAACCATAAGAAACAAAAAATTGAATTAGTACGTAGAGAAAATTTTCTTTGATATCTACAATCGTATGGAGGAAAACATGAAAAGTTTTTAATGACAGGAATTTCCCGAGACAAATTGTTGTAAGAGAGGTATCTATAAAAGAAATAAATCCATTTACTATATATTCTTTTATTATTGCAAGAGAATTGAATTTATTCCTTTCTCAAATACCTCCATATATTTTGAAAGTGAAGACCTCCGTGTTTCCCCAAATATGTAGTGTAACTCAATTTTTTTAAAGTGATGGGAAGATAGCTATCAATCCACTATTAGCTCCTCTATCCTAAAGTTGTACAAAATGTTTTTACATTAATGGAAAGATATTATATAATATATTGATGTTAGCGTAGTGGTATACACTTCTAGTAACGAATTGAAATCTTCAAACAAACCAAATTTAATAAAGATTAATTGTTGAAATTGCATAGTGCAATGCACAACAAAAACTTTATTAATGATTTATTGATTTTTATAACTGAAGGAGGGTTGAAGGATCCCTTTACCTTTACATTACAGATATAATGAGAGGATCGGTATAAAAACTCAAATGATCCAACAATACTTTGGTGAAAAAAATGCTTAATGGCCTATGCCAAAAACACAAGTGATTGGGAATAAAAAAAAACCCGACCAGTAAGACATATAAGATGATTTGGTAACAATGCAACTGAAAGGTTATATAACAACCAAAAAAATTTATAGCTAGACAGATTTTAGAAGCACTTATATATTTGAATCAGATGACACCTCCATAACCTCAACCTTAATGATCCTAAAAACGGTTTCTGCAGGTGATTCTAAAAAAAGATGCTCTTTTCTAGCAACAACTCAACTCTTTAACCAATCGTATGCCTTACAACCTTCCGATGAAGAATATCCCAACATGTTGGTTCCTCTTGTAGTAGAGAAAACATATCATCCAGTAAGGCAAGGGGAGTGAACTATCTCTCACCCTTAGTCTCTCACCCACTTAGACACACAAGACACGAATCACATTAGGAAATTAAAGTGTTTGTACAAATCTAAAAAAATGGCCACATCCATAAAATCTTCCTATTTATAATGATCCTCGATAGCAAGTGCCATGACACAATCACGCTTTTTTCCATTTCTACTTTCATGCTAACCCTATATGATGGCTTGATCCAGTGACAACCCATCTTCAAAGCTCAATCCTTCACCGGTGTATGATAATAAGATGAAAAACTAACGTCAAAGAAAATTCTGAATTTACCCTCGGATGTCCCTCCAAAGAGAGATAATCATCTCAAAGAACTCCCTTAATAGAAACCAGGTCTTTCTCTTTTCAATTAAAAAATTGGATTTCAGATGGCGATTTGAAATTTTGGTATAAAATGCCATTTCACTCACCGATGCGGAAAATTGCATGAAAGGAAACATTAGAAAGGCCATGACAGATGAAATGAAAGCCAGTGAAATAAAGATGAAATGTGTGAAAATAAGGAGGAGAGGATTGGTAAATATGTGGAGTGACTATGTCATCGCATGCTTGTAATTAATACAAGCTTGCTAGGGGCTTTAATATCAACCTTTATTGAAAAGGTGATGAATCGAGAGATCAACATATTTATTTCCAATCTTATCATGTGATTTTCTATAAAATCCACCTTTTTAGTAGCCTCCCCATATATAACATTTAAGGTCCAATATGTAATTAATGAAAGAGTACAAAAGTATTTTTATTCACACAAGTTTTTTGATGGCGGTGTTAGCAATAATATGAGAGTCACCTCTAATAATTAAATCATTACTATTCAATTCAATAGCAACGGACCAACAATGTTCTAGCACTTTAATTTATTGATTTAGAAATTTATTAATTTACATTGGGTGGGATCAAGGTCCGTAATATACAATCAAGGATAACCTCGTAATCAATATCATGACACTGCAAAATTTAATCTTTAAACTATTAATAATTATTAAAAAAATCTATATTTTGTCCTTCAAGTAATCTCAATAATTTTTACATTTAATTTTAATTTAGTAATTTGGGGTTGATGGTGTGTTTTATTTATGAATAACATCTTATATTCTATTAACAAGTAAAATGATATAATAATATTCACCAAAACATTCGGTAGTATGGAAGCACGCCCTAAAGCCACGAGTTCAAACTAGGAAGAAAAAAATCCTAGGAATACATCCAATTACAAAACATCACAAGATATAAAAGAAAAAAAATAAAGTGTCAACTATGAATTACTGACCAATAGTGCACAAATCTTGATCATGTCATTAAGAGCTAGACAAGTCTCGAGGATAGACAATTCCCTTCTATTGTTTTCCTTTGAAATAACAAATATCGGTGTGGTCTTGAACAAAAAAAAATCATTACTTAAAATTTAATGAAAATAGTCTAAAACTTCCATACTTCATCTTGTTTCATGATACAAATCATATAGTTGGGAAATACAAACCAAGTATATTGGGAAAAAATTGATTGATACAATATTGTATCGACAGGGTTGGTTAAAGACAATTCCTTCTACACAAATTATACACAACATGATTTCCACTAACATTATTTTCTCAATACCCTCTTCAACATTCTCTATAATAACACCTTCCGCATTTGTGAAACAACTTCTCGAAATTTACTACATATCTGCATAACCACACTTCTCTTACATCAATCAACATTATCAACTTCTATCAATCCAACAAACACATTCCAATAAAAATTATATTCATTAGTCATGTTATTAATTATGCAATTAGCATCTGGAAGAAGGTCACCCTTTTTTGGCTATCTTTCCAAACTAGCTTCAAGGATTGGAGAGATTCTGACACACTCATATAACACTTAGACCCAGTTTTTTATTTTCCTTGGCCCACAAAAGTATGTTTATTTTATCAAACACACTATTGGGCATACTATATTAGAAAGATTTGATCAATGCAATAGAAGTCTGTCATTTAATACTACATCATAATCTTGTTCACCTTCACCCTGCGTATGTGGTTGATCCTTTAGGTATATTTTCTTTGAAGGATGATTTTAAGAAAATATGCAAGGCCAAGATGGATAGAACATGTCATCAGGTTTAATTGATGTACATTTGTTACGATGATCTAACATTTCCACACTACGTGGCTATGTTAATTATAAGAAATTATCGATTGTAGCAATAGTAAAGCCTTCCCTTTCACTAACTAACGACGCTTATCGGTTGCAAAAATTCTAGTCATTAGTCATCCTTCTCAAAGGTTTGTATTCAAGGATAGTCCATCAAATATAATATAATTACAAATATTGACTTCAAACTTGTTGAGATTGTTTTTTTGCATGGTTAAAATAGATTCATCGACAATATATAGGATAGTGGTCAATATCCTTCTCATCAATGAATAATTGACAAACATAAAACATGCATTGCTCTTCATGGACTCGGAGCAGTCATTCTTGAGCAAGACCCATGTTCATCTTTGCCTTAATTTTTAGTAAAACGTTTAGGACTATTTTTTTAACAGGTTATTTCTGGAAATATACAGGGCCAAGATGATCAAGATACATCTTCACATTCAAAATATGTACTTCTATTATTATGCTCTAAATCTTATCTTTGTTGCAAAGACAGACAGTGAATTTAATTAGCTCGATATTTTTTAAAAACAGAAACAATAGAGCCTAGTGAGCGCCAAGCCACTCCTTTTAGTAAGTAATGTATCTTAGCGGTCACTATACATTTTATTTGATACGAACGACATGAAAAATTCCTTGCGACGTCATTTCATCTATTCATATGATCTATTATCCGAGTGCTATGTTCTATAAGTATTGTAACTTAGCACTCGCTAAGCATTTTTGTAATACAAACTTTTTTTAATTTCTATTTTCTTAATTAAGAAACAGTTTAGCCTAGAGGCAGCTAATTTATTCCTTTCTCATTCAACAATAAACAATAAGTGTAGAGTGTTATGTTTTGTAAGTATTAGAGCTTAGCGGTCATTAGACATTTCTTTTATACAAATTATTTTTATCTTTATTTTCAAAATTAATAAACAGTTTAGCCTTGAGGCCGCTAATCTATTAATTTCTTAAAATACCTCTGTAGCTTTAGATAGTAAATAATTTTTATATCTAACATATTTTGCATCTAAAAATTTCACAAAAATTCCTAAGCACCCAATAATATCTATTACTATGATATGTTATTAGAGCATTATGTTTAAAATAAGATATTGTTTAGCCTAGCTGCCGGAAAATCATTCCTTCCTGAAAGTAATCGAGCTTAGCGATTCTACGCACTTAATTAATACTGAACCATTGTTTGATCTCTATATTCAAAATAAAAAATCAGTTGAGCCTAGTGGCCACTAATCTACTCCTCTTGAAAAGTAGTGGAGCTTAGTGGTTGCTAATCATTTTCATTGATGAACACCGATGTGTTAAAAAGAAAAGATGCAAATGTGTGTGCCTAGTAGTCCCTATGGTGTTATATGAGCACCTTGAAAAAAATTTAGTAATTATCTTTCTTCCCGACTATGCAAAGACCTCCATAGCTTTTGACATTAAAAATTGTCCATATCTCACTTATCTGCCATCAAAATATATTATGGAAAATTCCTAATGACCGCTAATATCTATCACTATGATTTGTTCATAAAGCATCTATGTTATCAAGAAAATTTTTAGCCTATTTTCCACATAATCATTCCTTTTGGTAAGTATTGTAGCTTATCGACCACTAACCATTTTCTTTCACACCCATTGTTTGATTGATCTTGTTCAAGTAATGGAGCTTAGTGGCCGCTAAGTATTTTGCATGATACGAACCAATATAAATTATGTGTTAGACACAAAAGAACTCAATGAGTAATATAGAATTTGAGAAATCCTTCAATGGTATGTAGTGCCACACTTGGTTGTGGAAGGAATGTATAGTCAATAAGATAATATTATAGTTAATGAAAATACTAGTGATTGAAAACTGTAAAGATATTTATTTACATTGTTGGAAATGAAATGTAGGAGTTATAGAGGCTAGCTAACTACTACTTTCAGCTCAAAAAATAGATGGACAACATATGACAAGTTGCTCATTAACACATGTTGAAGAGAATACCCTGATCCCCTATAAAATGTAAGTATTTATTATTTTGAATTCGGTGTTGTAAAAATATCATTCTAATGGAGCTTAGCGGTCGCTATTTTCTTTCCTATCTATAAGGTACTCTCAAATTTTGGTGAAGCGTAAAATTATGTTTTAGTTTTTCTATAGTAAAGTGTTAATAACTCCAAAATATTGATGATCACGAGATATATTAGAAATTTCATGCCACATGGTAACTTGTTAATGGATTACAATCCATGAACTTAATAATGCGAGATATTTATGTGTAAAATATATTTGTTAATTCTATCGCTAATTAAAATTTTCTTAATAAATGTTTCAATTATATAATTGTGTAATTAACTATTTCAAAGTTGTAGGATGCCACATTTTATTGAATTTTTTTAATTAATGCAAATGATAGCTAAAAATATCAAATTCACACTTGATAAAAATTAATAATAAACGAGGCGTAAGTCGCTCTCTTAAATTTATTTTTTTGCTTCATAACATTCACTTCTATTTTCTAAATATTTTTAATTATGCTTAAATTAATATTTTTCATTTTCCATGAGTTCACAAAGAAAATTTTGACGTTATCCCAATAGTTTCTAAAGTAGGTAGTATTAATAAATTTGATTTCCCATATCCCACGCTATTCCCCGAATTAACACGAATTATATTTATAAAATACCAAATTTGCACTAGATAAAAATTAATAATTAACGAGGCGTATATCACTCTCTTAAAATTTAAATTTTTATTTCCTAATGTTCACTTTTGTTTTCTAAATGGTTTTTTATTATGCTGAAATTAACAATTGTCTGTTTTGTCATGAGTCCACAAAGAAACTTTTGTTAATGTCCCACTTGTTTCTAAAGTAGGTAGTATTAATAAATTTGATTTCCCTGAATCCCACGCTATCCCCCAAATTAACGTGCATTATATTTATAAAATACCAAATTCACACTAGATAAAAATTAATAATTAACGAGGCATATATTGCTCTCTTAAAATTTAAATTTTTTGTTTACTAATGTTCTTCACTTTTGATTTCTAAATGGTTTTTTTAATATGATGAAATTAACAAGTGTCATTTTACCGCAAGTCCACAAAGAAATTTTTTTCGATGTCCCACGCGTTTCTAAAGTAGGTAGTATTAATAAATTTGATTTCCCTGAATCCCACACTATCCCCCAAATTAACGTGCATTATATTTATAAAATATCAAATTCACACTAGATAAAAATTAATAATTAACAAGGCGTATATTGCTCTATTAAAATTTAATTTTTTTGTTTCCTAATGTTCACTTATATTTTCTAAATGGTTTTTTATTATGCTTAAATTAATATTTTTGGTTTTCCCAGTGATCACAAAGAAAAAAAATTGTTGTCCCACTTGTTTCTAAAGTAGGTAAAATTAATCAATTTGATTTCCCCATATCCCACCATATGCCCCGAATTAAATGAAAATATTAATGATGGGTTAATTCAAATTACGATATGTGAAATCCCCGCATTGAATTCCAATATTTGAAATATCAAAATCCCACACTTTTTCTTTAAGAAGGGGAAATTTAAAATTTAAAATTTCCTATTCCCACTTTTCTCAATTTTTTGGAATTTCTTTCGTTGAATACATTTAGAAAAAACTAAATAAACCAGAAAAATATATATTAGGGTTTATTTTTTATTTTGTAAGCATAGAAAATGAGCTCTTGAATTCGAGAATACAATACATCAAGCACTAATTTACTTGCCTAAGTGCTCGATTCTAGAGTTTTTATGGATGTAAGTTGAGGCAATGATCGTAATCACATTTGGGGGTGCAAAAACAAGATAGAAAATAGTGATAGTGGATAGATCACGGGTGTGAGTGTAGATCAAGAGGCCGACAAAGGATGGAATCAAAAGAGACAAGCAAAATAGGTTGCAGATAGAATCTTGTTGATATTATGTTTTAGAGAGAATATAGAGCTTTAACAAACATTATCAATCACGTCAAAATATCATATACAACTAAAACAAGTATTTATCGAAACCATCTATGTTATTATATGTGTACTGTAGCTGATGGTGGACACTTATAGCAGCTTTGTATTCACTTAGTTCTTATGTTTTGCACCTCAACATGTCCTTGCCTTTCCCTTCGGTGCCTTTGAAGTTATGTTCCATCTTCTCGTCAAAATGGGTTCCTCTATCTGAAACAAAATTTTAGTCCACCTATGACCGAAGATTTTGTAATCCCTTTTAAAATATTTATTCCTTCCGAAAACCCATTTTTATGTTCATCGTAGCTCAAGTATTTGTGTCTGTTAAACGGGTTCCCTTTTCATCCCTTCTATCTGTCTCTCTTTTTTTTTTGTTGATTTTTTGTCCATTTTTATTTTTCCCATAAGCACCGACATTTATCTCTAGTAGCAAAACATGAGTCACATTTTTTTTTATAAATCGTAATGGTTTGCTTTTGTATAGTTTAGGTAATCATTTTGACTTCCTTTAATGATTTTTTTAATATGAAAGAATAGTCATGACTAATTCTTCAATATTTGATTCACACTTGATTTCGCGTTAATATACATAGTTTTTATATTTTTTTCCATGTAGAAATAATTAAATGCATTGTCTTTACAATTTTTTTATGTTTAGAAAAAGGTAAGCACATTATATGTTATCGTAAATATTATTAAATATAAATGTTAATCATTCTATTTACAAACATATATTTCATTTACAGTTAGTAACGACTTACTTGATAAATGAGCCAATATAAAGTAACAATATTTAAATTCTAAAATAACATATTCCAAGACTAGAGGCCACTAAGCTCAATGTTTATGACATTTCCTAGCTATTACAAGACAACACAAGGCAACAAATATTCCAAGACAAGACAAATATTAAAGAGTTTCTTGAATACATTTTTCAAACAAGAACGGAGACTAGTGGCCGCTAAGATTCTGGTTGACTCACATATGATATAACTAGGATGGCTCACTTGAAAAATGAGCTAAGCACCATTATTATATTTAGATTTATGTATTAATTTATCATAATCCTACCATGATATTCGAAGACTAACGCCATAAATTTGAAGATTAGTAAATAGCATTGGTGGAACATAAAAAAGAATTGAGATTAGTGGCCTTAGGATATTTGTTGCCTTGCATATAGGACAATTACTAATGACCCAAATAAAAAATTAACTAGCTCCTTTATTATATTTGGATGTTACATTACTACCTTCTAAGACTAGCAAGCACTAGGGTGGATGTTTACTTTCTTTCTTTGATGTTCCAAGACAACAAATAGTCAAAGACAAGATTAATTTGAAGCCTATCACATGATATTCAAATCCTAGTGGCCGCTAATGTCATAGATTATTCCACTTTGTGTTTGTGTAACATAATAAATACTTAAGATTACTAGCCGCTAGGATAATTTTTGTATTTGCATTCAAGATAATGATTAATGACCCGACTAAAAACTCAAAACTGAACTAAAATCCAACACCGATTGTTTAGTCAGGTGGCCTCTGAGTACAACATGCTATTCAAATTTTATTACATGATATTCTAGCGGACGCTAGGGATATTTGTTGTCTTTCATTCAAGACAATTTATAACGACTTGATTGAAAATATAACTATGTTCCCCACAATTATATTTAAATTTTAAAATACTATTTTTAACGACGGGTGACCGCTATGGTAGTTTCTCAATACATTTTTTCCGAATACTCATGATTCCAAATGAAAATTTAAGCCTAGTGGCCACTAAGCTCAATAGTATATTTGAAGTCTATCGCATGAATTCCAAATGAAAATTTAAGCCTAGTGGGTCATGGAGCTCAATAGTATATTCAAATCAACATTGTTGCAACATCACAGAGGCTTGAGGTTAGTGGTCACTAGGATAGTTTTTGTCTTGCATACAAGAAAATTAGTAATGACTTGACGGATATTCAAATACACAACTAGACAAAAATATTTAAAGATAGGATGAACCCAAGTTCTTAGGATATTTTTGAGTTATAAGTAGTTTGTAATCATCAACCGAAGTTCCATTCCCACTAAATTCATTGGATGATTTTAATAGGTGGCCATGGGGACACCTTGAGGTAGGGGTCAAACTTATCCATATGGACCAAGCGTAACATAGTGGGTCACTTCAAATATGGATTGCACAGTGAACATTAAGGACCCAAGCCCACCTCCATGTCTCGCTTAGATAAAGTGCTCCTCCACCACTCCAGTTCATAGATTTGGTATAATAAAAGTGTTTACCATCAAAAATTTATAAGTAGTTTGTAATCATCAACCCAAGTTCCATTCCCATTGAGTTCACTAGATGCTTTAAATAAGTGTCCATGGGGACACCTTGAGGTAGGGGTCGAACTTCTCCATATGGACCAAGAGGAACATAGCGGGGTGCTTCAAATGTTCCCCATAATTATATTTCAATTTTAAAAGACTATATTTAATGACTAACAACATTAGGATGGTTGCTCACTACATTTATTTCCTAAATACTCCTAATTCCAAATGAAAACTTAAGCCTGGTGGCCGATGATCTCACTAGTATACTCGAATTCTATCACATGAATTCCAAACAAAAATTTAGGCATAACGACCGCTATGTTCAATTTTAAGCCTAGTGGCTGGTGGGTTCAATATATTATTCAAATCAGCATTGTTACAACATCACAGAGGTTTGAGGTTAGCATCTCTAGGATATTTTTTGTCTTGCATACGTAACAACTAGTAATCACTTGATGGATATTAAAATACATAACTATACAACAAGTATTTGAAGATAGGATGAACTCAAGTTCTTGGGCTATTGGTGAGTTATAAGTAGTTTGTAATCATCAACCCAAGTTCCATTCCCATTTAGTTCATAGGATTCTTTCAATAAGTGGACATGGGGAAAGCTTGAGGTAGGGGTCGAACTTCTCCATATGGACCAAGCGTAACATAGTGGGGCACTTCAAATGTTCCCCACAATTATATTTAAATTTTAAAAGACTATTTTTAATGATTGGTGACCGTTAGGGTGGTTTCTCACTACATTTATTTCTGAATACTCGTGATTCCAAATGAAAATTTAATCCTAGTGGCTGCTGAGCTCACTAATATATTCAAAGTCTATCACATGATTTCCAAACAAAAATTTAAGCCTAGCAGATGTTGTGTTCAATTTTAAGCCTAGTGGTCACTAGGTTTAATATGTTATTCGAATCAGTGTTGTTGCATCATCACAGAGGCTTTAGGTTAGCGATAAGACAATTAGTAATGACTTGACGGATATTCAAATACACGACTAGATAAAAAAATATTCAAAGACATGATGAACTCAAGTTCTTGGGCTATTGGTAAGTTATAAGTAGTTTGTAATCATCAACCCAAGTTCCATTCCTATTGAGTTCATTGGATGCTTTCAATAAGTGGTCATGGGGACACCTTGAGGTAGGGTTAAAAATTCTCTATATGGACCAAGTGGAACATAACGGGGCACTTTAAATGTAGATTTCTCGGTAGACATAAATACCCAAGCCCACCTCTATGTCTCACTTAGAGAAATTGCTCCTCCACCACTCTAGTTCATAGATCTGGTAAAATAAAAGTGTTTACCATTCAAAATTTATAAATAGATTATAATCATCAACCCAAGTTCCATTCCCAATGAATTCATTGGATGTTTTCAATAAGTGGCCATGGGGACACCTTAAGGTAGGGGTCGAACTTCTCCATATGGACCAATCGAACATAGCGGGGTGCTTTGAATGCTCCCTACAATTATATTTCAATTTTAAAAGACTATTTTTAACAACTGGCGAATGCTAGGGTGGTTTCTCACTACATTTATTTCCTAAATACTCATGATTCCAAACAAAAATTTAATCCTAGTGATCACTAAGATCAATAGTATATTTGCAGTCTATCACATGAATTCCAAATGAAAATTTAAGCTTAGTGGCCATTATGTTGAATTTTAATCATAGTGGTCACTGGGTTCAATATGTTATTCGAATAAATGTTGATGTAACATCACATTGGATTGAGTTAACAACCACTAGGATAGTTTTTACCTTACATAAAGGAAAATTAGAAATGATTTGATGGATATTCAAATATAGAATGTATAAAAAATATTTGAAGAGAAGATGAACTCAAGTTCTTGGGCTATTGGTGAGATACAAGTAGTTTATAATCATCAACCCAAGTTCCAATCCAATTGATTTCATTGGATGCTTTCAATAAGTGTCCATGAGGACACCTTGAGGTAGGGATCAAACTTCTCCATATGGACCAAGCGACTCATAACAGGGCACTTATAATGTAGATCGTTTAGTGGACATTAAGGACCCAAGCCCACCTCCATGTCTCACTTAGAGAAATTTCTCCTCCACCACTCCAGTTCATAGATCTGGTATAATAAAAGTGATTACCATCCAAAATTCAAAAATAGTTTGTAATCATTATCCTAGGTTCCATTCCCATTGAGTTCATTGGATGCTTTCGATAAGTGGCCATGGGGACACCTTAAGGTAGGTATCGAACTTCTCTATATAGACCAAGCAAAAATAGTGGGGCGCTTCAAATGTAGATCGCTCGACGGACATTAAAGACCCAAGTCACCCTCCATGTCCCGCTTAGATAAATTGATCCTCCACCACTCTAGTTCATAGATCTAGTATAATAAAATTGTTTACCATCCAAAATTTACAAATAGTTTGTAATCATCAACCCAAGTTCCATTCCCATTGAGTTCACTAGATGCTTTTAATAAGTGGCCATGGGGAAACCTTAAGGTAGGGGTCAAAATTCTCCATATGGAAAAAACAAAACATAATGGAGCGCTTCGAATGCTCCTGCAATTATATTTCAATTTTAAAAGACTATTTTTAATGATAGGTGACCACTAGGGTGGTTTCTCACTACATTTATTTCATAAATACTCGTGATTCCAAATGAAAATTTAAGCCTAGCGGTTGTTGAGCTCAATAGTATATTCAAAGTCTATCGCATGAATTCCAAATGAAAATTTAAGCCTAGTGCCACTTTGTGTTCAATTTTAATCCTAACAATCATTGGGTTCAATATGTTATTTGAATCAGAGACACTTTGCTTCTGAACACCATAGAGGCTTGTGGTTATCAACCACTAGGATAGTTGTTATCTTTCATACATGACAATTAGTAATGACTTGATGGATATTCAAATACGAACAAGATAATAAATATTTGAAGCGGGATGAACTCAAGTTCTTATACTATTGGTGAATTACAAGTAGTTTGTAATCAATAACCTAAGTTCCATTCATATTTAGTTCATTGGATTCTATCAACAAGTGGCCATAGGGACACCTTGAGGTAGGGGTTTAACTTCTTCATATGGACCAAGCAAAACATAGTGGGGCACTTCGAATGTAGATCACTCGATGGACATTAAGGACCCAAGCCCACCTCCATGTCCTACTTAGAGAAAGTTCTCCTCCACCACTCCAGTTCATAGATCTAGTATAGTAAAATCATTTACCATCCAAAATTTACAAATAGTTTGTAATCATCAACCCAAGTTTCATTCCCATTGAGTTCACTAGATGCTTTCAATAAGTGGTCATGGGGACACCTTGAGGTAGGGGTCTAGCTTCTTTGTATGGACCAAGTGGAACATAGCGGGGTACTTCAAATGCTCCCCATAATTATATTTAAATTTTAAAAGACTATTTTTAATGACTAACGACCACTAGGGTGGTTGCTCACTACATTTATTTCCTGAATACTCATGATTCCAAATGAAAATTTAAGCCTAGTGTCCATTGAGCTCAATAGTATATTCAAAGTCTATCACATGAATTCCAAACAAAAATTTAATCCTAGCGGTCACTATGTTCAATTTTAAGCCTAGTGGCTGCTGGGTTCAATATGTTATTCGAATCAACATTGTTACAACATCACAGAGGCTTGAGGTTAGCAGCCACTAGGATAGTTGTTGTCTTACATATAGGATAATTAGTAATGACTTGATGGATATTCAAATACATGACTAGACAAAAAATATTTGAAGACATGATGAACTCAATTTCTTGGGCTATTGGTGAGTTACAAGTAGTTTGTAATCATCAACCCAAGTTCCATTCCCATTGATTTCATTGGATGCTTTCAATAAGTGGCCATGGGGACACCTTGAGGTAGGGGTCAAAATTCTCCATATGGACCAAGCGAAACATAGTGGGGCACTTTGAATGTGGATCGCTCGGCAGACATTAAGGACCCAAGCCCACCTCCATGTCCTACTTAGAGAAAGTGCTCCTCCACCACTCTAGTTCATAGATTTGGTATAATAAAAGTGTTTACCATCCAAAATTTATAAGTAGTTTATAATCATCAACCCAATTTCCATTCCCATTCAGCTCATTAGATGCTTTCAATAAGTGGCCATGGGGACACCTCAAGGTAGGGGTCGAACTTATCCTTATGGGCTAAGAGGAACATAGTGGGGTGCTTTGAGTGTGGATCACATGGGTGGACATTAAGGACCCAAGCCCACCCCCATGTCCCATTTAGATAAAGTTCTCCTCCACCACTCCGGTTCATAGCTATGGTATAATAAAATCATTTACCATAAAACAATTTCCACCCCTCCCACCTTTTGAGAACTTACCTATGAGAGCCTCAAAAATAAACTCGGGCCTATTAGGAGTGGGGTGTTTAATTAGAGATGCAGAGATGGAATTTTAGTAATAGTTGGGTCCTTTCCTTTAAAGTATGGCACGTGTAATGAGGTAGAGGCTCAAGATTTGTTGGTAGGTCTCAAACTGGTGGTCAACATTAGTTGTGAAGCTTTGGAAATTGAAGGTGATTCCCAGGTGGTAATAAATGATGTTTGAAAGGAAAAGCTTTATCCTAGAAGTTAGATTATTATATCACCAACATTTTGCATTGGTTGAGAAAAATCCCTAAGTGGGTTTTAAACCATAATTATAGAGAAGAAAATTGTGTCACCGATTTCTTGGCTAACCAAGGCATCATTAAGAGAGATGACCTAATGAAATCAAGGCAAGCTAGCACATTCCCAGATATCATATCTCGGGAAGGGGGAACAAGGTGTTATTAAATTTTAATGTCATGGCTTCATTTTCATTTTTGTTTGCTTTTGGTGGTTTGCGATGTTGTGGAGTTCGATAGATGAGTATGGAATCCCCTCTGCTGCCTTTCCTTTTCCTGAAAGGTACAAAATGTGAAATGGCATTTTTGGAGTTTTTTTCAGGATCGTATTAGGATTATCTTCATGGCAGCATTGAGTTCTATCTATGAGGAAATTATGAGGATTCTGGGGAGGAATATTTGGGTGATTCAACTAGAGATTGAGTTAATTCGTAAGTCACCTCTTGGTTTGTGTCCCAAATTCTTCTGGTTAGGTAGAATATTGATGAGGTGAGAGATATTTCCCTCCACTTCATTAAGCCCTAGAACCAGGTCAATTTTGTTGAAGTGTTAGAGGATTTTGGGAGGGGTCAACTACTTCCTGACATTGTTCACAAGGGGTTGGCCATGGAGGAAGTGAGGAGGGTGATATCCAAGTTATCTTTTAGGAATGTTGTTTTGATGTAGTTTACTTCACGCATTCATGTTGCTTGTTCTAAGGGGCTTGGTGAAGGCAGCCGACTAGAGAATTTAGATTTACATGGGCTTTACATACAACTTCTTGTTGCACACTGCTTGTACCAGTGTCTCATTGGGTGGGAGGATGTCTCGTGGCCAAGCAACTTGGCCTCTCAGGTGTAATTTATGGTTATTAGCGGTTGGTTATTTTGATTACTATTGATGTTGGGTTTTCTTGGCTTGCAACCTAGTTAGTTTTTATGGTTTTGTTTTTTTGGGTCATGTGGTTTATTTATTATCTTTCACATTTGTAATTGGGTGGGATCTCGTCAATCCCTTGCTTCTAAGATCCCACAAAATATTTGAATCATCTAAACACATATTTGAAGACATGAAAAATATTAACAATTTTATAGATTACATGTATCCCCTAAGATCAAAGATTATTATACTCCCTTCATGTAACATAAAAAAATTTAACAAATTTTGTGATTACACATATTACAAAAATAAATTTTCAGCTTAGCAGCCACTGAGTTCAATATATTTTTTTTAATTTTTAAATGATTTTAAAGAGAGCTTTGAACCAAGGGATTCTAGCCCCACCCATACAATATAGAACCAATACAAAAACCAAGTGACACAAAAACCCAAGTCCCCATAACAAGGAACACCACGAAGGGGAGATAAACTAAGAGAATAGACCAAAGAACCAAAATAGACTAGGAAGCACCAAAACCAAGCATGAACATGAGCCAAAAGATTGGCACAAATAGCTACCGGGGAAGCCACCAACTTAGTCTAGAACCCATGGGCGGAGTAGTCCATTTCATTGAGCATGTCCACCGTCGCGCCCTAGCACCTACCGCTACCTAGTCTGCACTAGTCAACTGCTACACCTGCCCACCGATAAGCCTTGTTAAGAAAGAGAATAAATTCCTCACTAGCAAGGGTGTGAAACCCGTCAAAGTGATCAACAAAGAGAGCAAGGGATGAATCGTATAGATTTCAAATTTTTACCGTTGTAAGAAGAAGAAGCATCACAAGAAAATTGGGGGGACCTCCTTGCAAGACTGAGCCCACCCATAATCCAACATGGAAAAATGATACGTTATCTGGAACTATTTGTAAAAGGGGGTATTATAAATTTTATTGAAAAGATTCAGGGTTTCGATCAGGATATTCAAATAAAATTCACAAATGGCTAGAGGAATTTTGCTGTTGAGTATAGTAATATCAAGGTCGAGATTTCCGAGGAGCTAATTTCCCAGGTCACTGGGCTTAATCTGGATGGAACCAAATTCTTCAACAAATGCGTGGAAAGAGAGGTGGAGGCTAAAAAGTTTCTCGATGAAGGGGAGAATCTAGAGTTTGTGGTGGCTATCATCAAAATAACATCTATTCTTGAGCCCTTCGTTGATATTAGGAGGATGGGGGTAAGGTACGTTACTCTAGAGGGGAGGTTTGTCACCATCCCCGGAAGAACGTAATTTTCCTTAATCATTTTTACAGAAACCTTACCTTAAATTTTCCTCATTATTTGTTGAATTCCTTAGAGAAATCTATTCTTGAGGTTCCAAATCATATAAGGGCTATCCCCCTTTAGCAAGGGTTGGTCCTACTCACCCACCGCCATTGCTTCACCTGCTTCCACCCCCAACCTACTCCCCTTGCCTTCATTCATCCCCTTGCCGATTGAAAACTTGACATTGCTACCCCTAGCAGGAAGAGGAAAGATAAGAAAGATAAGGTCCCTCTACCATCTTCACAAAGGGTTTTGAGAAGCCATAGAGATCTAGAACTTGTAGAGAATTTATTACACATAAGTAAACCGGTGAAGGATTCCAAGGAAGTGGACCTGTTGGTCAGGGTTGAAAATATGGAAAAGGAGATTCATGACCTCAAGAGTGCTATGAGGGATATGGATAAAACAAAGGGAAAGAGGAAGCTATAAAAATCTAAAGAAGATGATACCACTGCTGAGATATTCAAGAAGATTCTTTCTCTGGATTCCAGGATTGGCAATGCAAAAGGGCGTAATGATTGTATCCTCTCAGCTCTTAAAAGTATCTATAATTTTATAGAGCAACATGTGTGAAGTATGTGCAATCTTAGTGGCATTCCCGATAATATATGGGGATCAAAGGAGAACCAAGATCTTGCAATTTCCCAGGTGGATATGAAAGATCCATCCCAGGCCACGGCCATTGCATTCTTTGTCTCACTCTAGACGATTAAGGCCAAGATTGACCGAGTGTCAATTGATGCGGTGCCACTATTCAAGCATCTTGGTGGTGAAGTTGTTGTTTAGCAATTTTGATGTTTTTTTTGGCTTGGATGACCAGTGGTAGATCCCTCTTGTTCATTTTTTTGTCTCTTTTGCTCTTAATCAGATCATTGTCTGCCTTTATCTTGTTTTACTCTCTATATTGTATTATCTAGTTTGTTGAGCCTCCTAGTGTATGGTGTTTAGCCTATCTAGGTTTGGTGTCTCTTCTTTGATATCTAGATTTTGAGCCTTTATGTACTCATGGTATAGTCCCTTCAAAACTATTTACCCATAGTAAAAAAGACTCGTTAAGGTAATTGATAGCCAAATAAATAGGGAAATGAGCATCGGGAAGATCAAAGGCGGGAAACTATTAAGATCCGGCCAGGGAAGCATACACGTTCTTAGCATGAATGATCAATTCCCAGTATTTCTCCCCGAGCCAATGAACCCCACACCGTAGACTCGATATCCTTTTTGTCAACCTCTTCTACCCAAATCAAGGGGTTCGGGATGTGACAATCAACTAATTCATCGTACAAGCCACCTCTATGAACCGGGTAAATGAAGTTCTCTACTACATCAACATCTAACTTATCCGGTGAAGCGAAGATAATGGAAACAAAATATGTGGCTATATCGGAAGCGAACCACCCCCTATTTGAAGCCTGCATATATGAGTCACCCAACACATTTGATCGCTTCAACTTCATGAACATATCCATAATGAAAGACATCATGAAGATACCTGTGAGAGGTGGAAGATGAGAAGGCCAATTCCCACCACTCACCACGCAGAGAAATAAAAGGAAATCCCAAGAAAACCATAATTCTCCTACTCGAAAATGGGAAGAGAGAAGAGTGAGGAGAGAGGAGCCAATAACCAGACTAAAAATGAAAATACATGAGCCACCATTAATGATGGATGCAGGTTCTGCGCCTCCCTTCGTGTGAAATGATATCTACTAGACCATTCCAATCTTTAGGATTGCACAAAATCAATGCGACGTCTAGACCATTGGTGGCCTCATTAGCAAGAATATGGCCGATGCTATAAGCAACCACTAATTTCAATATGTTATTAGATTAGCGGCTACTAGGATAATTCTTTTCTTGCATTAAGGCCCCTCTAACATAAAGCTATAAAAATTGTGTTTTACATTGACAAAAAGATATCCTAGAATATATAGATGATAACAGCCTCTAATCTTCACTTCTACCAAACATTTGACAACTGAAACAAACCAAATTTAATAGTGATTAATTGTTTAAGTTTCTTTAGTGCAACGCATAACATAAACTTCTACTAATGATTTCTTGTATTTTATAATTAAAGTAGGGTTGAATGGTCCCTTTCCCTTTACATTACAAATACAATGAGAGGATCAGTCTAAAAACCTAAACAATATAACAATACTTTGGTGAAAAAATGCAAGGTCCAATGCCAAGAAAAGAAGTGGTTAGGAATACAAAAAACCCTAGACTAGTAAGCCAGATAGTATGATTTGATAACAATGGAAATGAAAATTCTATACAACAACACAAAAATATACAACCTAACAGATTTTAGAAGCACTAATTTATCTGAAACAGATGACCATTCCTAACCCCTACCTAAACGGGCCTGAAAACAGTTTTTATGGGTTGTTCCGAAAAAATATGCTCTTTTCTAGCAGCATCCTAACTCTTTAACCAATCATATGCCTCACAAACTTTCCAGTGAATAAGATCTCAATGTGTTAGTTCTGTTGTAGCAGAGAGACATATCATCTACATCGAGGCAAGTGGAGTGACCTACCACCCATCATTGGTATCTCACCCAATTTTTCCACTTAAAACAAGAAGTGATTTGGGATATTAAACCGTTTGACCAAATCTCTAAAATAATCATGTGTGCACCAAACCTTCATGTTTATAGAAAAATTTGAAATTAATGGCCATAATGCACTCAAGGTTTTATCTATTTCCACTTCCATGCCAACCCTATATGTTGGCTTGATCTAGTGATGACCCATCTCTAAAGCCCAATCCTTCACCAGGTGTATGATAAGAAGATGACAAATGAATGTCAAAGCAACTTCTGCATTTACCCTCGAATGTCCCTCTAGAGAAAGATAATCATCTCCAAGAACTCCCTCAATAGTAACTAGGTCTTTCTTTGTTTTAATTCAAAAAATGGATTTCAAATGATGACGTAAATTTTTGTATAAAATCCCATTTCACTCATAGCCATGGAAAATTGCATGAAAGGAAACATTGGTTCGGCCATGACAGAATAAATGAAATCTCGTGAAAGAAACCCGAAAGGTGTGAAAATAAGGGGGAGTGATAAGATAAATATATGGAGTGAATATGTCATCGCATGCTTGAAATTAATACAAGCTTTCCAACAACTTTAATATCAAGGTTTATTAGAAAAGGTGATGAGTCTAGCCAATCAAGATATTTATTGCAAATATTATCACAAAATATGCCTATTTAGTAGTTATCTTAATAGATAAGATTTAAGGTCCAATCTGGAGTTAATGAGAGCATACAAAGGGAATTTTAATCACACAAGATTGATTTTCCCTGACAAGGTATGCATTTTAATGACAATGTTTTAATATGGGAGTCAGCTCCAATAATTAATTCATTACTATTTGAGTCATTAGCCAAGGAAAAATAACATTCCAACACTTAAACTTACTGATTTATACATTTAAAATTTTACTAAATTTCTAGTCATTAGTCACCCATTATTTTTTTACGCAGCTACCATTAGTTGCTTGAATTCAAGTTAAAAATTAAATAAAAACTAGCCAATAAAGTAAGTCACATCAAGTCTCATCAATAAATTATCCAATGAAATGGTGCCACATAGACAACCCATAAAAGGTGATTTTATTCTAAAGTAATGGGTTGCCTTAAATTCCTTTGTACTCAAAAGTAATTATTTTAAATCCCTTAAAAATATGTTCTCCACGTAATTTAAATGTTTAAAAGAAAATCTACATATTAAAAAAATCATGAACTATTAAAGGGTATTTTTTTTTAAAAAATTATGATTGTTAAGTGGCTCTAGCAACCTCTTACATTAGGATTCACGATAACTGGCTCATTTCCTCTACTATGATCTAAACTTGCCTAACTATGTGTCTATCTTTATTACCAGCCTTAACTAACAATGCTTACTGGTTGTAAATCATTTTTGTTTATATGAAAATATATGGATTATGTTTTATGCACAAAATATCAAATGAGAACTACATAAGGCATCATCCTTCTCAAAGGTATGTATTCAAAGACTTGGATCTGTTAGGAATAGTCCAACAAATATAAAATAATTACAAAAAATGACAAAAAATCTATTTAGATTGTTTTTTGCATCATTAAAATGGATTCCCTGGTATTGTAGAGGCTAACAACCATTATCCTTCTCATCAATGAATAATTGGTAAACATAAAACAATCATTTCTCTTCATGACCTCTGATCCTTTATTCCTAAGAAAGGTTCGTGTACATATTCTTCCTTGATGTTTAGTAAATTGTTATGGACTATTTTGTTTAACATGTAATTTATGAAAATATACAGGGCCAAGATGAACAAGATACATTAAAAATATGTACTTCTATTATTATGCTCCAACACTTATATTTTTCGATAATGTAGATAATGAATTTTTCATTGATTTAATACTTAGCGGTTGTTAAAAAAATTCATTGATACCTTGGCATTTGCCAATAATTTTCATTTCTTTGATGTTCCAAGATAAGAGAATAAAACTAATATTCAAAGACAAGAAAGATATTTACCACTTTCTTGAATACACATAATTAAAAATATTTACCACTTTTTTGAATACATGTAATTAACACAAGAATATTTGAAGTCTATTACATGTTATTCCTAGCCTAACATACTATCTTGATGTTGATGTAACTCAAATATGTTTTTTACAATGATGGGAATATATAGATGTTAGCGGTCACTAGTCTTCACTTCTAGAAAAACTTCACTACTTGAAACAAACCAAATTTAATAGCAAAATTGTTTACATTTCTTACTGCAACACATACATTTTTTTATTAATGCTTTCTTGTTTTTTATAACTAAAGGAGGGTTGGATTATGCCTAGCGACTGTTATGCTATAAATATTTATTCCTATTAAATTTTACTCGATGAAAATAATCACATTAAGATACGAAATCTTGTTGTTATTGCCTTTGTTGAGAAATAGTATATGTCCTTTCCAATTACTTATGAAATATTAATTTGTTTAATTCCTTTTTTAGGTAATATGTTTTCCATTGGCTACACTCCTTGTTCATGCAAATTCCTTTGATTGAAGGAGTAGAGGATTGGAAAAAGAGAGACAATGACTGGTTTGTAGAAATACATTCCCGGAAAATTAACATCGTGATCTCGTGGTTATTTTTTGTTTTTGAGGACATTGTAAAAAAGTCATTATCGTACTAAATTCAAAATTTATTGATGAGAAAACATTGCATATTTAGGTTGAATGCATTGACATCGAAATGAATAAGTTCCTTATTCTTGACATGGAGTTGGAAGTTTCATTGTTCAAGAAACTGAAATGAAGGCTTCTAGAGAAAATAAGGCATGCTCTTGTCTTAAATATGGTTGGAATTTTGGAAATTTCATGTAGTTAGAAAAAATGGTTGTGGAAATGCCCTTGAATTTCATAATAACATGAATTTGGTATTCAAAAAATTGTATAGAAGCGAGGATACCTCTTCTATTTGTCATTATATGAATAGAAAAAAAATTCTTTCTCCACGAAACATGCAAAGCTATTTACAATGCTGAGGATATATTATTTGTCTAAATTAGAGATAGATCCATCTAATTCAAAGTTGCAAGGGATTAAAAGAATAAGAAATTGGCTTTGTTGTTGAAGAAAGTGACTAGTATATTTGAGCAAACGAAACTTCAAATGTTGAACAATTAAAATTATTTTTGTTTAATGGTGATGCTTTTCCAGTTGAATTTTCTAGTTGCCATTTTGTAACCTCAAGAATACCAATTACATGTTATGCATGATGAGAATGTTGACCTTCTTTTCTATTCAATGTTGATTAATGCTACTCCTACATTGAGGGATGCACTTCTTCCCTACTTACCTTCTACAAAGGAAATTTTGCAACTTGAGGATCTAGATGACCTGAAAAGGGATGAATTACACTACGTATTCTTGACGGTCAACATACAATTTGCACCCAATTTTTTTTTGGCTGAAATTAAATACAAGTCATTACATACTAATATGTAGTTTAGAAAGGCTCACATTATGTCTTCACACGGTCAGTGCAAATTCATTGTTAAAATTTTCTAGCAATAAAACGATGTAAACAAAAATTGGATTGATACTAATTTAATTGATGTACTTTGCAAAGATCTAATGATTTGGATTTCCCTAGGATGTCCTTAGAGGTCAGTGGGAAACACAAACTCGGATGATTTGAAGGTAATGTAACTTAATTTTAGCATATTTGTTCTTAAAATTTAATTTTGTAATATGTAGAAAATAAATATACTATTTCATCTTTCAATGTAGTGTTTCGAGATGCAATGTCTTGCTATTTTCAAAGTGTCTAAGACAAATACCCTTCATGAAAAAATGAAATTTCTATATTTACGAGGATATATGGACAAAATTGATAACAACCATTGAGTTCTTTAAATCCATTGGGCTGGCTTGTTCTCCTTTTAAGGATAACCAACCTAACTTTCAACAAAATTCATTGGCAAGGTTCACAGTGAATTACTTTAGGCCTGCAAGAGGAATGACCGATGAGGAGATATCAATTCTACTAGATAAAGTGTAAGCAAGGAAAGTATGGCTAACTCACTTTATTGAAGCAGGCGTCATAGTAGAGACTTTATATACTTACTTCCAAAGAGTAAAATCTAGCGAGAAGGATGAGAGAAAAATTTCTAAAATATATGAAAAGTAAACATCCATGTAATTATGTATTGGTAGAATGCACTGAAAAAAATATTGTTGAAAAATATGGTGTGCATGAATTTCACTACCACCAGTTGTGTGTACTCTTGGGAGAAGAAACTAAAGGAAAAGAAAATTTGATTCTGGAGGAAGTGAAAAATCAAAAAAATAAAATTTGATGCTGAAGTGGAAGAGGTTCTCCTAGTGGTAGCTCAAACGATTATAGACAACTATGTGATTGCAATGGAAGGAACTATTCTAGTAAGGATGGAAGACACTGAATACTATACCTGTCAATTTTCATATCCCTTCCATCTCATGTCAACAATATCTTCTATTTCGTTAACTAATCCATTCAATGTAGAATGTGTGATCACGATTTCTTCAATTTGTCTAGTATACTCACTTCCAATGCAATAATGGACCTACTTATAATTATCGGATCTAGTCTGCTAAATTGTGTAATTATTTTTCTCTTACCTATTTCTTGTTTAAAAATGTTAAGAGACACATTATAAAAATACATGTGAAAATTCAAAAACAATGGGGAATCGGTTACGGAAGGTCATGTTACAAATTTTATGAAAGTAGTGGAAATTTTAAGAGCTTGTGTCTTATGTACACAATAACTGATGTGCACAATTGTGATGTTGACGATGGGAATATAGATGAAATTGCCATGGATTGGATGGATCAACTTCTACGAAAATCGTGGCTGCAAATGAAATAGGCTTATGAGGATAGACACATCCTTTTTTTTTACGAGATATCATATTTTTTTTGGTCTCATATGTTCACTCGACTCACTTCCAATAACTCTCTGGTTATAGTGTTGTATGGCGGTAGTGTTTTAGTGCATGCTTTGGTGACTCGGTCTATCTGCGGTTTTTATTGTTGAATCACATGATCAAGAAATATTTTTACAACATTACTATTGTCATTTGAAAAAATGTATGTTGATTGCGATCAGTTTAAACAATTCTATTAGTTTAATGCATTTGAACCGATACTGAGACAATATTTATGTAGACAACCAAGCAATAGAGGAAGACATCGTTCTTCCTTTTAACATACAAACAGAGGAGACGATGTCGATCTTAGTATTTCGAACCAATTTAAGTTAGTGCCCCGGATGTTGTTGATCAACCATCTAATGAATCTATAAAATGTGAGTGGGAAATACTCGTTTTATAAATTTATCTTTACAAGATGTTTTCGATTATCATTTTTACAATTTTTTAATAATAACTTCAATTTTTTCATATTTTATGCATGAACTCGTAGATAGAAAAATGGTATGATAGTAATATACAATTATAAATAAAACCATTTACAAGACCCTCATAATTGAAGGAAACTATAGCAAAGTAGTTTATTTGTAATATGTATTACCCTAGTGGTCGCTAACATGCATCTTTTAATTAGATTTATTTTGAATTGAGTTAATTTTTGGTTTATTAGTTAATATTTATTTGCGGAAAATCGGAAAAAATTACTTTTATACAGATTGGCTATTAGCGGTCTCTAATCCCATCATATATTGTCAACCCAAACATGGTCCAGGAATTTATAGCTTTACGCCTCTTGGTCATTAATATGCAACTACATCTATGCAACATTGTATAAAAGTGAGTTGTTTCACGTACTTTTTACATACACTTAAAATTTATTTTGAATTAATTATTTTTTTATATATAATGAGCATTAAAAGAACTGCAGGATGAGGATTGCAGGGAATTCAAGACGTATTCTTAATTAGTAAGTGTTAACATACTGAAATTTTGATTATTTGAATTGGTTAATATTAAATTACAGAAAATTGAGATAAATTACTTATGTGTAGTTAGAAAAGATGATTATTTAATTATTTTATATTTAGAGGGTTTTCTCTATGAGAAAAAACAATCCTACAAAGAGTTCATAATCAAGTTTGGTAAGGAGACTCTCTACTTGCGAGGTGGGCTCAAGGAATTTTTAAAGATATTGGCAGCAAAATGTGAAGTGGGATTTTGGTCTAGCTATCTCTCTTGCACTGAAGTTGAAAATTTGATTAAGGATTTAAAAAAGGATTTGAAAAAATTGTGTTTGATTTCAAACCATTTATTATTTTGGGTAAAGAACATTGTTGTGTAGAAGACGAAATTGCAGTAAAATATCTCCAAAAGATTTGGAGTAGAGATGGTATTGTTTTCGGCCTTAGAAACACATTTTGTATTACAATGGGCCCAAAGGGAAACCCTGTGGAAAATTTTATGGTGGGGAAGAAATCTAATGAACAAAATTGTTTCAAAGATAAGTGGTTGATGACCGATTTGTACATAAACATAACAAGATATTGTGTCAGGGTTTGAGTGTTGCAGAGGGCATCCAAAAATTGTAGAAAATAGAAAATATATAACTATTAATTATTTCTAAAAAATTACAATGATATTCATTCATACAATCATATGGTCACTCTTTATTTTATATGTTGAGATTACAAATTTAAAAGTAGGCAGTATTTATATCTTCATTGTGATTGAGATGATATTATAGTTTTATAAGTTGTTTTATAAGTTGTTTTTGAGTTGTGATTAAATACTTTGATTCCTTGTTTTTAATCACTTTTGGAAGCTTACATTGATTATGAGTTGTTTTTATAGATCCTATTGGGAATCCTAAAAATTACTAGTTTTGGGAGTTGAAGGTTTGTTGTTTGGAATTTTTGGTATTGGTGAAAAATACCTCATAATATGGTTCCATATTTTAGATCCGAGAATATTGAATACTTTGAACGAGAGTTTAGTGCTGACTTGATAAGTACTACATCAAAATATTTTGACACTTCCTTATGGTCTTCATTTATGGATTCAACAATGGTGAAATACATGTTCATCAAAAAATTTAGATGGTTGCGAGAAACCCACTTCAGGTTCATTTGGGGATGCCAACAATGTAAGTTCAAAAAAATACAAGCCAAGTAGATAGTATACATTTATGGTAATGTCTATGGTGAAAACAATATACTTTTGATTGATGACGTGAGATTATTTTCACACAAGGTCAAAGAGGAAATTACTCTCAAAACCCCAACATACTAGAGATTTGATGGAAACTATAAGACCGATTCAAAAATCTATACTTGAATTATGTACATGGTTGAAACATGAAGGAGAGCATAAAAATATTGTAGATCATTGAAAACATTCGAACGCACAATTGGTGTTTTAATTCTATACTTTTCTTCCAAATCCATAAATGTGTTGTGCATTTTTATGGAATAAAGTAACTAACTTAAGGTTCTTAAATATTTCCATTGCAATCATTTTTTCTGATTCTTTTTTGGGAAAGAAAAACATTTTTCTCTAACTTGGGTGAAGAGACAATCGTGGATCATGGACCAATAAAAGAATGAGTTTTCCCAGATCTACATAGTTTAAACTTTTGTTTCACACATCAATGTTGGCTTCTCTGAAATAAATAAATAAAAATTCCCCAATTATGCATGGTTTAATCTTAAAGACATTTTGAAATTGATAGGAACCTTATTCGCAAGCAATAAATAATCCTAGCGGCTCTTTAGACCGTATAAAATAGAAAAATGTTAGGGGAGAGGGGCCAATAGATGAACATGGTCCAATAGTTGACATGACTATTGATCACACAATACCCAATAGTTGTCATAGTACTATCTAGTAGTTATTTATTTTTGACATAATAATTATGTAGAGTACCAATCACATCATGACATGTAAGACCTTTTACCCATGTACAAGTATAAAAATTCAATGTTCAAGAATTTTCACCCATATTCAAGTATTGGTTTCCACCTTGGTTGTAGTGTAACTCAAATTTATTATTTTAAATCAATTCAAAATATGGCTTTCCCTCCAATTGAACATTCCAAAGAAAAAATATAAGCTAACAAAAATCTGAACTACATATTAGTATAAAAATCACAATCTCATGTGATAAACAATTAATTATGTGGACCCCTTAACTTAGGGTGTGCCACTACTAGCCCCTCTCCCATATGCTTATTGATTTACAGATCCATGGAGGCTTCCCTAAAATCATAAAATGATTTTTACCAAATCTTCATATGTTAATCTTAATGACAGTTTGAAAATGATTAAACCTTGTTCCAAAGAAAAAATAAAGCCTAGCGGTCGCTAACACATATAGAACTGAAACATTTTTTGTTTATTATTTTGCAGATCGTTATTTTAAAGATTTTTGTTTATTATTATATGGAAGATTGCATCATGATCATACAGGAAGATTATATCATGACCAACCGAACCATTTATCGATTATCCAAGAATGAAAACAAATTCCTAAAAATCTTAGCAAGGTTTGGAATTACATTTTAAAACTGTTAAAAATGTTATTCCAAAGAAACAAATAGAGCCTAGCTTCCACTAGCTAGTATAAAATAGAAATAGTGATGGTGTTCGGAAGAGTATGATGGAGGGAGTTTAAAGAGGAGGATAAGGAAGACCTAGATTTTCATCAGTCACCACCAAATATCATTGGGCCAGATGAAAATGTCAAGAAGAAGATCGTGGAATAAAAGTTCAACGAGCACACAGAAGGTGGTTCACACCACTATGACGTGCATCTGCAAAGTAGCCAAAGTGTACCTTAAAAAGTGTGATCTCTAGCACCACAAGTGGTAAAATATCGATGTTGTTGAAAATAAAGAACCCTCAGAAAACTTTGCATTTGTCTCCTTATAATAAATCCTGCAACAACACCCCCTCTTGGTAGGATCCAAAGTCGATGATTCAAAATCTGGTGGAGATGCATTGTCCATCTGGATGGCTCCAAGGGTGGTGTGGTGCTCATGGTTTTCCATATCTTCAGTAAGAAGGGAAATCATTGGACATCAAAATGGACTTACAAGGATCTTGCCCCTGCCAGTGCCACAGATACCTTAACAATAGATAAGGCCACCGAGGGCCTCTTCGCAGTGGAAGTAACACTAGCGGTATTGTCACTTATTCCTCTTTTGGGTAATCAACCTATGTCCCTCCCAGTATCAAGGGTGTCATGGACCACTCTAGTGACACCATGCACCACAAAATTATGAAAATTATGTTCGAGTTACCAACCTATTCAAGGAAATGATGGATGTTGATCTGTATGAGATTTTCAAGCCATTTGGATATATCACGTGCATCTACGTGGCCATGGATCAGAAGATGGGGGTTAGCAGGGGGTTTGGTTTTGTTAATTTTGTCAACAGGGAGGACACACAGAGAGATATCAATATACTCAATGGTTATGGTTATGATAATCTTATTCTCGAGTCGAATGGGCAACTCCTATGGTATTTTTCTAATTGATTTGTACTCTGCTTTTTAACCCCTTAAGAAAATGCAAGATGTTGAAGTTTTGTATTGTTTGATGTCTTCCACCGACTTTAATGTAAATGATGATATAATTAATCTGAGTTGGTTTCTTTTTTCTTCTAAGAAACATGTTCTCGTAAGAGAGTAACTTGTGTTATCAAGTGTTATTCTATGTTATTCAGTACTAGATGATTTGGAAGATTTGTGGGGATTAAACCAAATTTAAAAATATTTATTTGTGATTGAAAAAAAAACCTTAAGATTAAATCTGGTGGAAATGTGTTGTCCTCCTAGAAAAGAAACTTACATGAGCATAAGTGATCTTATTTTTATTTGTAGGGTTTTACTACGATAATCAACGAATTGAGTGTCTGTAAACCAACGATAACTTTGCTCCAGACGTGTGAAGATTTCACTTATTTTCCCTTTTCTTGAGCTAGGTAAAACAATGATTGTGTCTGATAGAGTGAGATGTGGGAACTTGAATAGGAGGATAATGATACACACACATTCCCCACACACATGCTAGATTATGATTAAGGAGAATGAGACAAGCGTTACATATTCCACCCTTTATAGGAATGGGTTATACATTTTAAAACATAATGTTAATGAAATTTTAAAACTATTATAAATGTTATTCCAAGGCAAAAAATAGAGCCTAGCTTCTGCTAGCCAATATAAAATAGAAACAGTGATGGTGTCTGGTAGAGTGTGATGGGGGAGCTTAAAGAGGAGGATATCAAGACCTAGATTTTCATCAACCACCACCGAATATCATTGGGCCAAAAAAAAATGGCGTGAATAAGATCATGGAATATAAGTTCAATGAGAACGGCCAGAAGGTGGTTCACACCACTATGACATGCATCCACAAAGTGGCCAAATAACTCCTTAACAAGCATGATATATAGCACTATGAGTTAAACAAGTTCAGCGTTGCTTCCAACCAAGAAACCTTAGTGAAATTTACAAGCATCTCCTTAGAAGAAATCCTACTACAGTTCCCCCACCCAGTGGGATCCAAGGATGATTATTCAAAATCTGGTGGAGATGCACTATCCTCCCATGTTGGCTCCAAGGGTGGTGCAGTGCTCATGGTTTTCCATATCAACAAGAAGAAGGAGATCACTAGACATCAAAATTGACTTAAATGTATCTCATCCCCGCTAGTGACACACACACTTTAACAATAGATAAGGCAAAGGTGAGGGCCTCACTACAATTGGAAGTAGTGATGGTGGTACTTCCACTTTTTCCGTTGTTGGGCGATCAACCTACTTCCCTTCCAGTCTTAGGGGTGTTGTGGACCACTCCGATGACACCATGCACCATAAAAATGATGAAAATTCAGATCGAGTTACCAATATATTCGAGGACACGATGGATTCGATCTATATGAGTTTTTCAAGTTTTCTAGACACATCATGGGTGTCTACATGGCCATGTATTAGAAGATGGGGGTTAGTAGTGTGTTTGGTTTTGTTAATTTCGTCAACAAGGAGGACACACATAGAGATATCAATAAGCTCAATGGTTGTGGTTATGATAATCGTATTCTCAGAGTTGAATGGGCCACTCCTATGGTATTTTTCTAGCTGATTTGTACTATGCTTTTTTACCCCTTTAGACAATGCAAGATCTTGAAGGTTTGTATTAGTTGATGTCTTCCACCAACTTTAATGTAAATGATGATACAAAGGATTTGAGTTAGTTTCTTTGTTCTTCTAAGAAATATGTTCTCCTAAGAGAGTTTCTTTCTGACATGCGTGGAGAGATCGAATGTCCCTACCATGTAATACATCATCGTTGTCAAACAATGTTATCCTCTGTTGATCATGTTCAATAGGTATTTTCTTTAATGAACATGTTTGTTTAATTTTATTTGTAATAGTAATTTACTAGTTAAATTCACTTAAATATAAATAAAATATGAAGATTCGATGGGACTGTAACCCTAAATTGTTCAAGATTTGTGGCAGAGAGAATATGGAGCCCTCAGTCCCCTCAAACCTTAAAAATATTAGCTTGAAAACCTTGACAAGAATTTTACGTGAGCATAAGTATTCTTATTTTTATTTATACGGTTTTACTATGATAACCAAAAATTTAAGTGATTAACAAGAATGAGACAAGCATTACATATTGCACCCTTTACAAGAAAGAGGTTATACATTTTAAAACATAATGTTAATGACATTTTAAAAAAATTATAAATGTTATTCCAAGGAAACAAATAGAGCCTAGTAACCACTAGCAAGTATAAAACAAAAACATTGATGGTGTCTGATAGAGTGTGATGGGGGATCTTAAAGAGGAGGATAACGAAGACCTGGATTTTCAGCTGCCACCTCCGAATATCATTGGGCCAGATGAAAATAGTGTGAAGAATATTTTGGAATACCATTTCAATGAGTACAGCCCGGAAGGTGGTTCACACCAATACAACTTGCATTCATAAAGTGGCCAAAGTGTTCCTTAACAAGTGCGATCTCTATCGCCATAAGTGGCACAAGCTCAGTGTTTCTTCCAACCAAGAACCCTCAACAAAATTTACAGAATCCCTTTAGAATAAATCCTTCCTGCAATTCCCCACCTAATAGGATCCAAGCCTCGATGATTCAAAATTTGGTGGAGATGCGTTGTCTGTCTTAGCTAGCTCGAAGGGTGGTGTTGTATATTTTATTGATAACACATTTTTGTATGATGTGTGTGACTATCTCTAGTAATACCAACCAAGAGCACCCATCAAACTTTATAGGCATCCCATTAGAAGAAATCTTGTTGTAGCACCCCGATCCATAGGGATCCAAAGAACTCTACTTCATCAGAAACAAACAGCACAAGGAAGGAAAACATTAAAATAGAGGTTCTGTATTTTAAGTAATAGGACCACCACCCTATGCAGGGTGGCGGTCATAGAACTACCGCTCATCTAGGGCGGTTTACGAACTACCTATCTACATAGGGGGGCAGTCCTGTCCATTATGGACAGAAAGCAAAATTCGAAACGAACAACTTCCGAATTTGAAAGGGTGTTCGTCTCCCTTCACCTTCATGACCTTTCCCATTCTCTAGTGCATGGGAGGACATGAGAAAGGCTATAAATTTGTGATTGTAGAAGTGTAGAAGATCATCGAAGCATGAGAGCAAGTGAGCAAGATGTCTTAGTGATGGAAATTGTATTTTGTAGAAGAAAGGAGTTTGAGACAGAGCAAGCAAGTAACTGAAAGGAAGTGTTGAGATATTATCTACTTCCCTTTCACACTTATTGTAAATTATGTACTTGTATTTGAATTGGCCAATAGAAGTGGGAAGAAAGAGCAATTTCCCTTCCCGACTGGTTTTCCTCCATTAGAGGTTTTCTAGGATAAAATTGTTGGTGTTTGAGTTCTATGTTCTTTCCCTTTTCTGCAATTATTGATTCTAAGCACAATTATAATTCATTCACTAGCTTTCTCTGTTATTTCTAATAGAAAGTAAACAACAGCGAATAATTGTGATTTGTGAATTATTCCAAAGTTGAAAGTTTACGGATCATTTTGGTATCAGAGCTAACAAGTATCTAGGACTATGGTATTCATTCTTGAATTTGTATGACAGTGACAAGATCTAAAGGTGAAGAACCTTTACCTTGTGATCCAGAGATTTCTACAAAGAAGTGGAAACAGAGAATCCAGGAGAAATGGATGAAGAGAACTTTTTCCAGAGGATCAAGATGCTTGGAGACCATGATGGATAGGATGTTTATAAGGCAAGAAGAACTTGTAGATTTACGAATATGGCTTCACAAACAAGACTACATGGACTTGGTAGTTTGAGGCTTACCCGAAAAGTTTGGTATAGGAAAGAGTCACCATAAGGAAGATTATGGAGAAGAGCGTGAAGGAGAGACTTATAACGCAAGAGAGAAGGCAAAATCTGAACATACTCCTTTTAAAGTTGAGACTAAAGTTGAAATCAAAAGATTTGAAGGACAAGTAGATGCAAAGTTGCTAGATAAATGGTTGAAACAGTTAGAAGTCTACTTTAGCATCCATAATGTCACTGAGGCACAAAGGATCACCTTTGCACATCTCAAAATGGAGGGACATGCTCTAGTTTGGTGGGAAACCCATCTAACTACTTGTGAAAAGAAGAAACATCCTACTGTGAAGTCTTGGCAAGAATTTAAGGAATTACTTAGAGCTAACTTTTATCCTATTGGCCATAAAACTGACCAAATGATTAAATGGCAGTATTTTAGACAAGGTAGTGGTCAAAGTGTGTAGGACTATACTACAGAGTTTCGGAGGCAAGCCATGTTGCTAAATATGGACTTGGAGGATGAGGATATTTTGACCAAATACTTAGGTAGACTTCACACTCACCTTCGAAGAAAAGTTATCTCCACAAAGCCCAAGGATCTCAATGAAGCATGTGTACAAGCATACTACATAGATGATGAGAAGAAGCAAGGAGAAGCAGAGCCAAGGGTAAAGCAGTCAACAAATCAGTAGAAAAAGGATTATGGGAAAACAAGTAACAAGAGTAAGTGGAAAGGGAAAGGTAAACAAGCTGCCACTACTTTAAATACTTGTAAAGATCCCAAGAATTTTTGCAAGAATTGTGATATCAATGGTCATACTGACGCTACATGTTGGAAGTTGCATCCGGAGTTACATCCAAGAACCAAACCAAGGACTCAAAGAAGTCCATGATAGTTGTAAAGATAGAGGGGAGGTAGAAATCGAAGATGACTCTGATGTAGATGAAAGGCTTGGATGCACGGCCACTACAGGGACAACAAAGAGGAGAGGAGTAGACTATTCCAAATCAAAATCCAGATCAAGAGAACTAAGGTAAATGCTTTGGTTGATACCGGTTCTCAATCTAACTTGATTTCTAAGGCAATTGTAAAGAAGCTTGGTCTTGAGACTTACAAGCATCCACACCCTTATCCTTTGGGTTGGGTAAAGAAGGGTGTTGAAATTCAGGTAACAAAAATATGTAAGGTCAAGTTTGGGATAAATTCCCAATATATAGATGTTTTTGAAGTTGACGTTATTCCACTTGATGCTTTTGATGTGGTATTCGGGAGTCCTTACTTGTATGTTAGGGATGCTATATTTATGAGAAGGGAGAACCGGTATAGATGGGTCAAGGATGGGATCAGCTACAACATCCGGGCACACCAGCGTAAGACACGGGTTACTATGGTGAGTGCTAACCAAGAAAAATGGCTAATTCAGGAAAATCATAATCAGTTTTGTTTACTTTTGTTAAAAGATAAGCAAGATGGGGTAGAAGTTTCAGAAATTTCTAACCAAGGAAAACAAGATTTGGATAGTATTATTTAGTCTTTTCAGGAAGTATTTCAGACTCCTAGTGGATTACCACCAAAATGGGAAGTAGAGCATGAGATTCAGGCTGTCAGAGTCACCTCTACCGAACATCAAGTTGTACAGAAATCCTTGCTTGAGAGTATTGAAGTAAAGAAGCAACTCCAGGAACTGATAGACCAAGGGGTAATACGTCCGAGCACCTCACCATGTGGTTCGCCTATTGTGATGGTGCCAAAGAAGGATGGTTCTTGGAGAATGTGCATCGACTACCATGCTTTGAACAAGATCACCATAAAGAATAGATATCCACTTCCCCACATAGATGATCTCTTGGACTAGCTTCAGCATGCTAAATTTTTCACGAAGTTGGACCTCAAGTCCGGTTATCACCAAGTCAAGATGAAGGAGGAGGATATATGGAAGACTTCCTTCAAAACAAAACAGGGTTTGTATGAATGGTTAGTACTTCCTTTTGGGTTATGCAATGCACCCGCTACATTTATGAGATTGATGAATGATGTATTGTGGGATTTCATAGATTCATGTGTCATTGTATATCTAGATGATATTTTGATTTTTAGTGCCACATGGGAAGAACACTTAACACATTTGCAGCAAGTCTTGCAAGTTCTCAGGGAGAAGCAACTGCTTTGTAACATGAAGAAATGTGAATTTTCCAAGAAATCACTTGTCTATCTTGGACACGTGGTTAGAGGAGGAGAGCTACGAGTGGATCCAAAGAAGGTGGAAGCCATCACTAATTGGCCAACACCAACAGGAGCCATAGAAACTAGAAGTTTTGTGGGAGCAATACAATACATGCGGAAGTTCATTCCAGGCTTCTCTGTGATTGCAGCACCTCTACACACAGTGGCCGCAAAGAGTAAGGGTTTTGACTGGGTAAGGAACAAGACAAATCCTTTGAGTTATTGAAATACAAGATTATTCATGCTCCAATACTTTCTCTTCCTAGTTTGCAACAGCCTTTTGAAGTAGAGACAGATGCCGCCACGATTATGCTTATGGGTGCGGTGTTGCTTCAGGGAGGTAAACCCATATGTTATCATTCAAAACTTTCACTTCAGCAGTTAAAGGATATTCAGTATATGATAAAGAAATGTATGCACTAGTTCAGGAAATTAAAAAATGGAAACACTATTTACTGGGTAAAGAAACTATTGTGCACATTGACCACAAACCTCTCCAATATTTGCAAGCACAGTCTAAATTGCAGCAGGAAAGGCACTACAAATGGATGGGGTTCCTTCAATAGTTCCATTTGGTGATCAAATACAAGAAAGGTAGTACAAATGTGGTGGCAGACATGTTGTCTAGGCCACCCACACAAGAGAAATTCTCCTGCTTGGCCACTATTTCTCAGATCGAGCCCTTCACGAAGGAAGCATACGAAGAGGCATATGCCCAAGACAAAGACTTTGGGGTGACATTTCGAAGTTGCATTCCCAAGGGGTTGAAAGGATGGGGATTGAAGATTGTTATCTCAAGGACGGGCTGCTCTACCGATGGGGAAAACTTTGTGTGCCTAAGGAAGAAAGACTTTTATTGATGAGGGAAGCACATACCTCGAAAGTAGCAGGACATTTTGGTGTTGGTAAGACCGTAACCCACTTGCAAAGGTATGTATATTGGCCCAATATGCAAGAAGAAGTATCAAAATTCATTCATGGATGTAAACTTTGTTGTACTAGCAAGCCAAAGACTAGGAAGGAAGGTTTGTATATGCCTTTACCAGTACCTACTCGTCCGTGGGAGGACATCTCTATGGATTTTGTAGGAGGATTACCTATGTCTAAACATGGCCATGACTATCTCTATGTTGTTGTTGATAGATTTAGTAAAATGTGTATTCTTATGGCATGTAAAAAGATAGTAAAAGCACATGAGGCAGCAGATCTTTTCTTTGCTAATGTATGGGTGCATTTTGGTTTTCCAAAGTCTATTGTCTCTAACAGGGATTCCAGATTCTTGGGGAAGTTTTGGACTACATTGTGGGACAAGATGGATACCAGGTTGCAGAGGAGCACAACTTTCCATCCGCAGACAGATGGACAAACAGAGGTGGTAAACAGGACTTTGGTATAATTAATCAGAGGGTATAATAGTAAGTACCCAAGGACTTGGGATGAGTCCTTAGCCTACATTCAGCATTCCTACAACCGGGCAGTACACACATCCACCATGAAGTCACCATTTGAAACATGCTTGGGATATCTACCTACGAATCCACTGGACATAGCAGTTGGACAGCAGGATGAGGAGGATACACGAGACACAAAGGTGACTAGAGCAAACAAATTCATTGAGAGGATCCGACAAATCCATCTCAAGGTCAAAGAACAACTAGAGAAGTCTCAAGCGAAGTACAAAGCTAGGCATGATCAACATAGAAGGGAACACAAGCTTCATGTTGGAGATAAATTTTGGCTTTACTTGAGAAAGGAGAGACTATAAGGTTAAGCACGAAAGCTCAAGCCACTACGATATGGACCTTTCACCATATTGGATCAAATTGGAGAAAATACTTTTCGACTTGATTTTCCTTCATTCATGAGGATGAACTCGTAGTAAACTGCGATAACTTGCATCTATATGAGCCATCCATGCTTTGGATGAAGATGAAGAACTATATTTACTACCTTCCATCGAGGATTGCATCTTAGAATCATGAGGCAAATTGGAGGAGAATGTAGTACTACAAATGAAGGTCGTAGAGACTAGAAGAGGTCCACAAGAGTCTTGGCAAATTGGACTCAAAGGAAAGACACCAAGGTAGGCCGGTGGTATTCAAAGGAGAAAGTGAGGGAATTGTTTCCTCATCTACTCCCCCACTAAGCTTTTGTGGGACCAAAATCCTCCTAAGAAGGGGAGGTGTGATCCATAGGGATCTAGAGAACTCTACTTCATCAGAAATAGTCAGCACAAGGAAGGAAAACATTAAAACGGAGGTTCTATATTTTAAGTAACAGGACCACCGCCTTATGTAGGGCGGTGGTCACGCAACCGCCACTCGGCCGGGGCAGCGATTCACGAGAACCACCCGCTCGCACAAGGCGGCGGTCCTGTCCATTACGGATAGAAAGCAAAACTTCGAAACGAATAACTTCTAAATTTGAAAGGGTGTTCATCTCCCTTCACCTTCATGACCTTTCCCATTCTCCAATGCATGGGAGGACATGAGAAAGGATATAAATTTGTGATTTTAGAAGTGTAGAAGATCATCGAAGCATGAGAGCAAGTGAGCAAGAAGTCTTAGTGCTAGAAATTGTATTTTGTAGAATAAAGGGGTTTGAGACAAAGCAAGCAAGTAACTGAAAGGAAGTGTTGAGATATTATCTACTTCCCTTTCACACTTATTGTAAATTCTATACTTGTATTTGAATTTTCCAATAGAAGTGGGAAGAAAGAGCAATTGCCCTTCCCGATTGGTTTTTCCTCCATTGGAGGTTTTCCAGGATAAAATTGTTGGTGTTTGAGTTCTATGTTCTTTCTGTTATCACCAAATCACAGCACCCTTATGTTTCCATAAGTTCATGTACTTGAACTTACGGTGTGATTGGATAACATGGGTACTATCTCCAAGTTGTGGGACTTGCTACTTGAGATAGACCTCCAGAGAAAGAAAGGTTGGTTCTTGCTCCTAAGCTACCTACCACAATCTACTCTAATGCAGGGGAAACTAACTATTCTAATCTAAATTTCCAAGGGACCAGGGAGAGAGAATGCATGAAATGAAAGCCTACACTAAAGTGGTGATACACCAGAAAAGGAGGGTGTGAGAGTAGTCTTCAAATGCGTGAAATATAGAAGCAAAGTGCACACTAGAAGAGGTGATGACAGTTCTCCATAATCTAGCAAAACACATTCACAAAAATATTTCAAACATACACAATGATAATGGATCCCTACATGAACATAATAATAGACACAATATTCTTGTAAAGAAGAGGTTGAAGGGGCAAGAAGAATGCAAGAAAACACAGCAGGGGAAGATACATCCACAAACTTATATTTTATTGCTTCCTGATATGCACAGTTCAATCGGTTACAAGGTAAGGGCCTGGATCACCATGCAAGGAGTCCACAACAAGGGCCTACAACACATTATCTTCACAAAGCAATTTTGGTAGAGCTTTGCTACAAAAAACTACCTCTCTTTACAATGAGCCCAACACTCCAATTTATAGAAAAAATGAGAAGAGAAAGAGAAGGGAAAATGGAAATCCCGAAATCTGTCCTTCAACCACTTGTAAGAGGCATTAAATGGAGTAAAATGATTATATATTACTTGAAAAAGGCTCCCCATACTGTCCCAGTGCTGCAGCAGAGAAAGAATGATGACCATGCCTCTTAATTGCACTCCCAACCACCAAATAAAACATTGTTATGAACCCAGCCACGTTTTATTAAAAATATCAATCAATCTCTCATCAAATCTAGAATTTCTTGATTTCGTGCGTCATTCTCAGAGCCATGATTCCAACAGTACCAATTTTGTGTGATTTTGTTGATAAATGCAAAATTTATGGCCTTCTGAGTGCGGGCAGCTATTTTGGGTCTGGCAGGCATTTTCTGTTATTTGACGGGAATAAGCATTAATTGATTGGAGCCGAATATGTTTCTTTTAATTAAATATATCTTCCCTCATTAAAAATAATTTTGTGGCGTAGAAGACGTCGTGCTCATTCCAGAAAGTCCAATTTTGTGAAAATCGGAGCTCAGAGTCAAAAGTTATGGCCGTTTGAAGTTCACGTGTCAAACGTTGACTTTTCTCCTTTGCCTTCGACCGTTTCGGCTTTTTGCGTCCCTCGCATCCCACACGTACCTTTGTCCCAACTGTCCTGATGAAAATCTCCTACTTCGGCCGATTCGGGCTTCCTTGTTCCTGTTTGTGGCTTTTTCACCTTTTCGCGTCCCTCGCGTACTTTTGTCCCAACTGTCCCTCGGACTGCCTGGGACAAATATCTCGAACAGCCTGAAATGGACTATCTGTCAGGCAAATTGGCTGATTCACATCCCGCGCATACTTTTTTCCTGGCTATCCCAAAACCACGCGAAACAAAAACTTGACGATTTTCCTTGCTTTGGTGTTTCGGCTTTCGCGTCCTCGCGTCCCGACGTCCCCAACCGTCCCCCGTGGACCGCCTCGGGACAAAGCGTCCGACTTAGTTGATTTTCTTTATTTTTTTCGGCCCCAAGCTTGGTACGACGAACCTCAGTACGACCTAAACTGGTAGACTCGAACCCTTGGACCGAAATGCTTTAAAATAGTCCTGCAACCTTATTTTTGCATTTCTTCCATTTTTCTAACTCGTTGGGATTTCTTCTTGGATGGGAGAGTTAGAGAGAAGCTGAGGGGCCCCCAAAAACACGATTTCGGGCCTTGAATCAATCTACTTGCTCAGATCGCATGTTATCAAAATTACCTTGAGGGTGAATTTTGGATAACACTTTCCCTTTCTACGCAATTATTGATTCTAAGCATAATTATAATTCATTTACTAGCTTTCTCTGTTATTTCTAATGGAAAGTAAACAAGAGCGAATAATTGTGATTTGTGAATTATTTAAAAGTTGAAAGTTTACGGATCACCCACCCGACGAGATCCAAGGCCAATGATTTAAAATATGGTAGATAGGATCATAATCAATCAACTAGTTAGCAAAATCATCTTTGCGAACTCGAAATTTCATTATGTAAGAATCATCATCAAACACCTATAAGTGTTGGATGTTTTCGTGTATGGAAGGCCTAACAAGGATCTCAACCTTGAATTTATTGTATGGAGATAGAACTTCATTATCATATTAGTAGGATAACACCACTAACTTGTCAAGAGTTGTATTTTGATTTCTTTCATGGTATTTAATATTAAAGGAGTCAAATAGCTCAATCAAATCCCACATTACATTCCTATATTACTTTAACATTTGACTTTCATTACATATACCTTTTTGAATTGCTTTACAACCAACTCAAAGTCTTTGTTTACAATTATATCCTTAATTTTATGCCTCTAAGCAATTCTAAAAAAATAAGATTTTCTCATATTAAGAAACGTTGTTTATGCAATCAAAGTATAATTTGAAAGAAGAATTGAAGGATCCGACTAGGGTAAACAAACACTATACATGTTCCATTACCAAGATTGGAATAAGTGCCATCAAAGTACATGCCCCAAAGGAACATTATGTTCTTCCAACTAAGTCCCAAGGTTAAGGAATTGATCATCAAAGTTAGCATTACCCACAAAGTTACCCAAAATCCTCATTTGTGTAAAACACCTCATATGATGCATTCATACGGTATTCTATCGGTGCATCAACTTATCCTCTCTATGCGCTTTACTAATTTTCCTTCTAAAGGTATGGTGGCATAAAAATATCCATATGCACACTACCTCCCCAAATTTCTATCCATTTTCATGACAGTAGTATTCCCAGGTTTGGTTGGGTAGTCTACAAAAGAAAAATTTATGGTTAAGTACTTGCTTGCTAATTACACAACCAAATCCCTCGACACATCCAATAACAAGCACTTCCCTTAAATCCACGACAAAAATATTCCATAGGTATCTTTTATCTTTACACCCAACTCATTTATAACCACCAATGGAATCATATTGCAAGAATCACCTGAGTCAAACATAAAACTATGTAAGAGCCAACCATTCACAATCAATGTAGTGTATAAATGATCAACATCCAATTGAATCTAAACCAAGGACTTACCCCAATAAACTTTAGGGGAGTATCAATGACTTCTTTTTTATTCTATAACCTCATTTTCAGCAACAAGGAGAGGGGCATATTTGTTTGCAATAGAACTCTCACAAAATCCCAAATACTCAAATGCCCTATTTTTATGCTCAAGAATCCTAAGTAGTTCTACCAAAGGGAAAATTATATTATTTTGGCCTTGGATCTAGGCCACATCACGACATTATACTTGGGCATGGATGTGTTGGAAGGGATAGTGAATACTTTCTCGGATGGTATATGTAGACATGTAAAATGTATACATGCTCATTTTTTTATTGGTAAATAGTTTTTTGAAAGGGACTATACCCTTGTACAGAAAGGCTCAAAAGCTAGGATAGAATCATGGAAGCCCAACAACAGAAAATAGTCTGCTCAGAAAAGTACCAACACCCAGCAACAATCCAGCAAAAAAATAGCTGAAGAACAACAACCAGATGCTGCCAATGGACCACCCAAAGACACCATGGCAGATCCAAAAACCACTATTCGGCAAAGACCAGAAACCGAACAACAAAAGAGAAACAAATCATCGAGGCGGAGAAGTGGCATTCTTTAAAATAAACTTTTTCTTTTTACGGACAGTTACCCAACCTGATGATGCCTCCACGAATGGAGGGTTAGAAAAAGGAGTATTTTCCATAGTTGCAATAATTCCAACTGAAACAACATCATTGTTTTCTTGAGATAATTTTTCCTTCTTTCAACAACTAAATGAGATAAATTTGTTGCATTTTCCTTTACATCCGGCAATAGGATTTTCCGATAAAGGGGTTTCAGGGACTAAATCAGATTCAACCTCTACATTTGAATTTGATTCTAGGTCCTCTTTTGCACCGAAAACCAAGTGTTCCGGGAGGGCATCTTTCCACCAGCTGCGTTTCTCATGTTGGTGCTTTGCCATCCCACAATTAGTAGAGGTGTGACCTAAACAGAAACATCTTCTGCATCGGAATGGAAGACCTTCGTAATCTAAAGGTTGTGACCAAGTTCTGTTTTGCACTCTGAGATCAATGGTTGCAGGAAGGTTTTTAGCCGTGTCTAGTTCCACCAAGATCCGAGCGTAGGTAGTATGGGTGTAATCAGATGTTTGAGAATCTATAGAAAGTGTAGTTCCCAAGGTGTTTCCAATAGATTTCAAACATTCACCACTCCAGAATTGGAGGGGTAAATGGGGTAATTGGATCCAAACAGGTTTGCATGAAAAAGACTCAGTGAGCGGGTTAAAAGAGGGGAACTAGGATTTAATGACCAGGTGCTTAGATTGGCAAACCCAAAGCTTGGAAGCAATGGAGTTTTTGTCAGCTATTGAAGAAAAAGTTACTATGAAAATACCTTTAGCACACGGGTATAAGTCTAACCTCCCAGCGATCAATGGAGTCCAGTGCTTGGAGATCCATGCGTGTAGATCAGGAAGGCTCGGCCAAAGTCCTCCGAATCTGCAGATCAGAGCATGTTCCTTATAATAATTTTCAGTTGAAATGACCTCCTCCCCAAATGTAATGCATGGGGTACAATCTGCAGGCTTCATAGGAGAATCCTTTCCCCTTAATGCATCTTTGAACGAGGTTACAGTTGGGCCGTGAATAGGTGCACCATGGCCGATCTGTCGAAGAAGCAGAGGAGCCCGACCGATGAATGTGCTGCTGTCCTCAGAAGAAGTAATAATGGAGCCTTCACGGGTATTGAAAGCAAGATTGATCCAGGACGAGCCGCCCCCAATGCCATGCCACCTCCAATTGGATCGTGCCCATTCTTTGCCGATTGTGCTCCCAAAGCGGGTTGTCTCGATGTATCTGATGCACATTGTTGGATCGTGCCCGGAGGTCACCGCCGCCGCCATGGAAATGAACAGAATCCATGCCCCATTTAGGGTTCGCGCAGGGATGATTAGGGCTCGTGGATTTCTGCGTAGAATGGGCACGCGTAGCGACCATGATTTTTGGGCACGCGTAGCAACAATGATATAACAAGTGCGATGCTCATTTAACAAACAACATACTTATACATTATTAATTCCCCCAGATCTAACCAAATAATAATTAACCTTAAGATTAATTATTATTATCCCTATCATCATACCTCAATAATTATCATTATTCACCCAATAATCCCATCTCATCCTTAATCATATTAATACATCATTAATATCTCATTATCCCATTAACTAATCCCTATTATCAATTTCTAAGAATTAAAAATTCCTACCCACCTACCCTACACCTATCTTCTCCATCTAATCACTTCCATAATCACATTTAATCTCACCTAATCTGAACTAACTGAATCCTCTAAATATTTAGGCTTATATTTTTAGAAGCCTCTTCGAATTTCCATCCCGCATATTTAAAAATTAAATTTATTTCCCTCCCTCTATTGAATTTTTAATTCAATGGAAGATTCTTCTAATTTTTAGAATTATCCAATTCTATATCTTTGTACTCTCTCAAAATTCTCCACCATTGATCTACCATCTACATGGAAAAATCTCAACCCTCCATTCTTCCTTCCTCTAACTATAAATGAAAATATCTACAAGAGTCTAATACACAATTGCGCAATAATATTTCATTCTATTATCAATATTCAGAATCAATTACACATATATAGGAGATATCAATCCTATAAACAAGGAGTTAACAACTATACATGAGAGTTGTTAAAACAACTCTTCTAATTAACAAATATCCTATTTTTGTGAGTTTGGTGAAACAACCCAACTTCACGTATTAATATCTCACACACAATATAATATTAACGTGAGCATCAATAAATGTTTTCATAACATTCCCCCTAGTGCGAACATGGGGAAAACCCCTACACTACATTGTACCTAATTTCATGATCATGTAATTTTACTTTGGATTATCACCAACCAAAAGTTGGTTTTCCATCGATTAACCAAAAACCAAGAGTGAGGTGGTTTTCAGTGGTTGACCACAAACCACAAAGGGGTGAAGGTTTTTAATTGGTTTACCTCTGACCATATCGTGATGTGTCAATGTATTCTCCGGCCCTCATCATAGTTGTTCTTCCGAGATAATATTTTGGAATCCATTATAGTGTAAAACATATCACCCAAATCATAAAAACTGAATTATTGTGTCATTTCCCCAACAATGTGAAGTTTCTATGACACATTATTCGAAAACACCCCACCGAAATCAAATGAGATAAACACACACGTCACCAAATTAGTATGTGTGGCCATGTTGGTGGTGACTGATGAGAGGACGCCAATTTTCCTCCATCCTTCATGTATCCTCCAGCCTCCAGGTGTGATCTTGCTAACCCAGCTTGACTTGATATGTCTTTTATGATCTTTGAACAATTCACCCCCATAAGATGGACGTCGCGTACAAGTGAAAATACGTCCAATTATTGAAAAGTGAGGCAATTTTTTTAAAAAAATTACATGCTTTTGACTTCAACTCACAATGACATGAAATGACAATGGCTTTATTGACCACCAAATTTGACAACACAAAATAATGATGCATTAACAATTTTGACGACACAATTTTTTGACTACAACTTAGAATACTAACACAAAAAGGATTCCAACTTGGACTTATGACAACCTTAATGAACCTATATAAGGAATACTATAAATGACACTAATGTTTTTAATAACTAATCTAATTAAAGATTGGATTGTTCTCTAAGTATCTAGACTTAACCTTTACAATAATATAAATGACCAACACCATGATTTCACCTGGCAATAAAATACTATTTTTAAAATTTTACACTACCTCACCTAGATGAAACAAATGGGAAAATTGCTTTGTGAGATGTCAAGCTAGAGACAACTGGCATTTTGATGAAATGTTGGATAACCAATCGAAAAGATGGACCGCATCATGGTAGCCAAAATGTGAATACTAGTGACTTGGCAGAGATAAGGCTTATATGCAGATATGCATGCAAAAGAGGGTAGGAGTGATCGATCTTTATGTTATAAATGAAAATGGAAGATACGTCAATGCAATAGTTTTAAGGTCTTCAATACGATGCATACAGATCTGTCACGCCAATTCCATAGTTAGATGACCCATGTACACTGGTTATTATGTAGATGTTAAATTCCATAACTTGCGAGCCTATGAATACAACCAAGATTTTACTGAACTCATAACGGGAATACATGAGCTTAGAGGAAGATTATACACAATCAACCTCAAATTCCACCACAACCTTGGGTTGTAAAAGAAAAATCTGAAATCCAACAACGATGTTAGTAGAAATAAATCTGAATGTTGTATGACCGCATGCAGATTCTATTGACAAATTCACCAAAAAAGTAATAACAATATTCTTTGTGAAATTGCAATTACAATAGTTTCTTGATAGGATCGAGCCACTATGTCATGTTAAGATCGCAAGTTCGATTCTCAACGATGAAGAGGTAATGATTGTCAACAATCTAAGAGTACAGAGATCGGGAAATGAAGAATATCAATATTGTCCCTCATATATGTATTAAATTTCCACGACAAGATCACGAGAATAAAATGTCTGCTCTAAATTTCTACATGCTCGCTACCAAATCTACAAGATTCTAATACACAATTACAATAAAATTTCATTATATTATCAATATTTAGAATCAATTACATATATTTAATATATATCAATCCTATAAACTAGCAATCACACGTGAGGTGTGTGATGTTAACGCCGAAAGTGAAATGTTGGTGAGCTGAAAAGGAAAATGAAGTAGACAACAAAGCAATATGATTTGGTTATAATTTTTCTTGACAAAGTTGTTAAAACAAAAATAATAAAAGCTTTTGTGCATAAGCTATAGACCTCCATGCAAGATAAATACTAATGAGTTGTGCTTTATGATTGAGGCCTTGATAATAAATTAATGTTATGTATTGCATTGAATTTAGCTGATGGTTTGATTAACGGAAAATGTATCAAATGTCCCGACGATGGTCTTGTGGTTGTTCATGATCAGCTCCCGTTTCAGATTTATCATCACGTCTCTCGCAAAAAGTATCCACACTGGCTCCGACTGAATCACTGCGTGACAGGTCGTCTAACCACATAAAATCTTTTGAACTTCCCTGCAGTGGCATTCCTTCCAAAGCCGATGTCGCAGTCAGTAACACAGCACACAGCCAACAGTCATCGATGGGGTTCCCCATCCGAAAAGAAAAGTAACCCAATTCTCATCTTGATTTATTAACACTCCTACAAACGCAAAGTCCAGACACCGTCAAACATGTAGATGTGAAACCACCAAGAGTGTTTAAAAAGAGGGCTCACCTTTCGCGTCAATGATCAAAAATGTCATACTAAAACAAATTACTTTAATTTTTTCCCATTAACCCCACCAGAACTGAAAGTGGAGGCCCTGCTCTGCTCATCTCGGTTGACTCGATTGTATCAGCTCGTATCATTCCAAACTCAGCAATAAAGAGAGCACATTCACAAAAAATATCCAAAAAAACTCAATTCGGATAGTTGGCCGTGTGTGCATCAGACAATGAGAGTAACGAGGGGTTTGTGGGTGGTAGTGGTTTTGGTGGGAAGAGTGGCGGACTGCAAGTAGAAGTAGAAACTCTGAGCGGCCATGGATCTCACAGGGAATATTTTGCAAACAATTGTGACTTCTCTCTTCATGTTGCATGTCTCAAATATCAAGATTTCTTAGCCCTTCCGTTGCAAAACTCTATTCATGCACATGCCCAAGTATCAATGCGCAAACCAAACAAAATGTGCATGCCCTAGTCACTTAGGGTTTGCCCATTTTTTAGGGCTTGACCTTCAGATCCGCAGCCCAAAAATATTGCGTTTTCCGTCTCTGCATTCTCCCCGATAGGAGCCCTGCGCCGAACACCACAGCAACCAAGAAAGGGCATCGCATCCCCTTTCTTGCAAAAGGAATTTGGGAGGATCGCCAAAGCAGACCCGAAAACAGAAGAAATTGAAGTCGTTTAAGAGCCAGGATGAAATCCAATCAGTTCGAAATAGATTAATACAGTAAATTTTGGGAGATTGGGTTGTTGCATGGGTGCTGAAGAATGAAATTCTAGTGCGTGTTGAAGAATGAAATTCTAGTGTTACAGTGATCACTACAAGTATTTAAAGGCTATGCATGCAAAAGTTAAAAAAAAAAAAAGTAAACCTGTCATAGCATGTAAAATTGGAAAAACAAAATTGTTATAAATAACAAAAACAAAATTTTTTAATAAGCAAAACTGTCATTTAAGCCGTCAAATTTGACAGTCCCATGAATGTCCGCAAAGCCTTTTTCCATAGGGGTAATGCCTTAGGTGTAACAAGGAGATAACAACTATACACGAGAGTTGTTAAAACAAATCTTCTAATTAAGAAATATCTTATTTTTGTGAGTTTGGTGAAACAACCCAACTTCACGTATTAATATTTCACACACAATATAATATTAACGTGAGCACTAATAAATGTTTTCCTAAAAATAATTAGGAGTGCCACCCTCCATGGAAGCTAACTTATAAAATTGCAACTAAGAGCTACAAAAATACATCTAAGAAAAGCTCTCAATCTTTAAGCATTCTATCAAATAAAATCATCAATCAACAAGGGGGGGTGTTTTCCAACTCATACCACAAATTTGAAGTAATACAATAACTATCTTGAGCACATCCAAAGTTACAATGTAAGAGCATTGAAGCTTATAGGTAAGTGCAGGTATAACACTTCTCATCCCTTTTTATCTAGCTCAATCAAAGGTAGATAATAAGTGTGTTAGATTAGGAACATAGTTTTGTTTAGTTCTCATTTTTAATTTACAAATAACACCACTTTTTGTCTTTATTTTGGCGCCCACCGTGGGGCTTACCCCAAAATATTTTTTGTTTTAATAACATTTCATATTTAAAGCAAGTTTTTCAAATTTGGAAAATTTTCGTTTTAGTTTACACCACTGAAATTTTGAATTTTCATGATAGTTTTACGTATATGTGCCTATGTCATGTCATTCAACACATATGTTGAAGGAGTTGTGACTTTCACCCAAAAACAACATTTTTCACAATGTATTGACTTATGTGGTTGCGAGGTTATACTTTGACACCTTTTTCAACCTGCGGTGCCTTTGTGGCTTACTCTAGCACCTTTGTTTTCTAAAATTATGTTATGTCGATGAAATGCGGCCTAAGTATGAAAGGAACGAAAGGATTGGGCACGCACGTAGCAACAAGGAGGGTAGGTGAGTGCGTAACTATAGTGAAACAAGGCATGCCTAGGAAGGCATGAAATCAGGACTTAGTTGTTTTCCAGTTTGAGGCTAATTATAGACATCAAGTGCAAAAAGCATGTTTTTGTAGAAGGCTTGTAAAGCATATGAAGGATATTTTGACGGGTATAATATCAATCGACATGCATAGTTTTGGAGCTATTAATAGGATTAGACTATTTTTGTATTATTAGATAATCTAGTAATAGCGCGCTTTCATGCTTTTGTAATTATCTTGTAAAGGCGCTTGGTTATTCTTAGCATGTACATTATTTTTGGAAGGTGCATGGGTGGTGAAGGGAAAGTCCCCACCCCTATAAATACGCATTTATTTGCATGGTTTAGGGACACCCCGATTATTTTTAGTGTTATGTTGTGAGTTTGTGAGTGTGCATGGCTATAGTGACTATACTATGTATGTATGAAACTTTTGTGTTTTATAGCAAATAATATAATGGATATTTGTGGTTGGATATTGATTGTAGACACATCTACGAATAGTCCTTACATGGTAAAGTTAATCTTGATTCTGGTATAAATAAATCTTGCATATGGTTAAGATCTAGATCTAGTTTATATACTTTGTAATATACTTATTTATCTGTTATGGATTTGGAATATTTGTATCATCATGATAACTTCTTGATAAGGATACCATAAGAAGAGGGACTTGGTACCCTTGCACACTTTGGGTGAGCACTAAGTTACTGGCCGAGTGATGTGCCAGGCGCGCTTGGAATTTTGTTGGGTAATATAAGACTCCATTTTGGTTCCTTGTCATTACCTCTTTTTTAGTTGTTTGTCAAGATGTTGCATGATGAAGATGTACTGGTTGACCTTGGCTAGTATTAAGAGTGGCTAGACAATTTAGAGGAAGAGTATGCTTGTAGATTTAGGATGGACCTAATTTTTTTGCACGTGCGTGGGATGAACAAAATATATATCATGAGATCTATGATATGTTCTTTGCCATTTTCCTATAGAGTTATACGAGTGGTTGTTGTCTTACGCATCAAAGAGAAATTGGAGGTTTCAAAAACTTGTTTGGACGCGAGAAGAATTCCATACTTTACATGATGGTGATTTGATTTGGACGCACATTGTAGATCATTGGTGGAGTGGTGTTCTGAATAGCTATATTTTAGAGTACACATTTTCTACTTCTTTATGTCTAGAGGTTTTGATATCTAGTTCTTACACAAACCCAGAGGATCTTATCTATGTGGTATTCCTTTAGCGATTAAGATCTTGATCATGACTATGGATTTAGAACAATGTCCTATGGCTAGCTAAACCCCACCACACGTGGGGGTAGGAACATGTGTGGTGAAGGATGGAATACCTAGTGGAAGAAAATATAGAGAGAAGAAAGGTGGCTTAAGTTTAATGAAGTGCATGAGAGGGATTTGGAGAAGCAACTGAAATCACATAAAT